>KN831794.1:0-16721 GCA_000827355.1 Hebeloma cylindrosporum | reverse complement strand
CGTCCTGGAGCTCATTGCATGGGGTCAGAAGTCGGAGTTGATCCTCTCGTTCTCGGATAATGGCTCTCAAGATGTGAATGCATTATCATGTGCATCTTCCAGTTTCCTTCCGCAAAATGTGGTGCTAAAATGCAAAGGGAATTTCTTACAACAGACGGTGGATGAATTAAAAAATAGCGGATGGATTGTTAATCAGGATTAATGTAGCCCATATGTAAATGATATATAGTTTGAAAATCACCGGAGTGTATGTGTATCGAAGAAAACCTTGTCAATGGGGCCGTAGCCGTTCCTTGACCTTACAAATGCACATCGGAGTGTCCCAGATGAGGTTGCGGTATCATGCCATCGTGAATATACCATCTTCGACAACAACCCATCGGTCGTTTCGCAGAGGTTTAGGACCAGTTTCTTCAGTCGAGGAAACAGTTGAAGAGAACCGTTGTCAGATTTCTTCATCAACAAGCGAACAATTTGGTCCGAAATTCGGTCCTTGGACACTAAAAGGTGTGCTAGAGAATAAAGTGCAGAGCACGGAAGAAGTAATGCCAACTCGTTGTCAGAAAGGTATCGATCACGTATATCGAGACGTTGCAGTTGGCAGTTAGATCTTTGGAGGAGGTGAACCAATTCCGACATACTCTGGGGCGCTTCGCCAGCCAGACTTCTGTGATTAATTTCCAGCCTCTGAAGGGAAGGGCACGTAATACTTGAGAAAATGGAACAGGCCGGAATCGATCGTGAGTTGATAATCAAAATCCGAAGGTGCTGCAGAAGAAGCAGTTGGGTGCCTGATTCAGGTGCTATTTTTGATGGGGAAATGATGGTTGAGAGCGAGAGCTCCTGGATAAGGGGGACTGCAGCGAGTAAGGCGAGGGCGTCGTCGATAGAGAAGTCAAGGTAAGTCTCAATGTGAGTTAATTGGTGGAAGGGTGCATGCTTTGGGATCTTGTCAAGTCCCGTGCTGCCCCATTTTACTCGATGTAGGTTTGGAGATGCATGAATAACCCTCCAGATCGCGTCGATGAGCGGACCAAAGTGTGGCTTATAAAGGTATCGCAAAGATGTGCTAAACTCAAGGTAACACGATTCGAGGAGGACTGGTGTTTTTGGAATGTGCACGATTCGCGAAAGGGTACCCAAAAGTTGAAGAGGCATATGGAAATCAATAATCCTCCAACGTTCCAGATGAGATGCAAGGGATCTAAGAATATTTAAAGCTGCCTTCAAGTCACAGACCTCGTCGGACCAATTGTAATCGAGTGCCAAAGTGAGAGGTTTATTGGCCGACCTTTCGAGCCAAACGTCGACGAGGCGAATTTGGGAGCGTTTGGGATTGTAGATGTAGATATTTGACCACAATGTCGGCAGATCAATGGCTACTGCGCGCCAACGTGAACATATCTGCCCCAATATGGTAGGATCGGAGCGACAAGACCGGGCGACCAGAGGTCCGGCTGGATCGTCGTTCTTCGGGTCCTTCGGCTGCAAGTCGTCCTCGATGAATTTTTCGAATATTTCGCAAATTATCTCGACCGGGAGTTCGGTGACGTCAAAATTTCCCTCGGGGGCCTTTAACCCAAGTCTATTGATGGCGCTTGCGTTGGAAGGCGAATGGTACCCAGCGACATCGGGGGTTTCAGCGGTCGATCGCTGCACTGTGGTGGACGCCGCTGTGGCGAGAGAGCGCAAACGCGATCGACTCCTATTTATTCCATCAAAGACAATGGCCTGGGAGGGATATCCTTGGAAGGGAGGTAATAAACGAGGAATGGGGAAGAGCCCTGCAATCCCAGGTCCTAGGATTTTACCTGCAGTTGTTTTTGAGAAAGAACACAATCAAGGATAATTCGAGGAAGAAACCACGCACCAGATGACGAAGACAATGGCGATGGCGGTGTCGACGTCAAAATAGTTTCCATTGGTATCGGCCTGAATTAACAATCCACAAGGGGTGAGGAAGGTTGGAAGCGAGATGACTGGGAACCTTCAAGGTTCGAACGAAGCCGGTAGGAAGAAAGGTGACTGTCAGAGTCGCGGGAAAACGCAATATAACGTGCATGCATTAATGTAGCCCATTTACAATGTAACCAGGCGGACGACATCTCTTATGCGAGGAGACACAGAGGGAACAAGGAGAGTGAACTTTGTTCCGTTTTCGGTTTGGTTTGGAGGAAAATTACAAACAAGCCTCGGCACGAGGTTCAGTTGAACGTTAATTTCAAGTTATTTTTCTCATCTTTGTTCTCATCTCTACGCTTGTCCATGTTCTTCAATAGTATCTGGTCTAACTTGAACCCAAGGTTTTCTTGTCGCAGGGACGGTCCTTTATGTGAGATTTAAGCGATGATCAACGCTTCAAGTTCAGCGCGGGCTTGTTGAACGTTGAACCCGGAGTCACTTCCCGAGAACCAAAATCGAAGGAAGATCATACAAGGCATATAGGTACCAAGTACACGCCAATGCTTCGGTTTTCAATCTGAGTGGGATTTCTCGAGCGGCCATTTCCCCGCTATGGTTCTGGTAGACTGGTAAGTATATCCTCTCGAAGAAATTATTGACATGTTTATTCACCTTGGACAACGGTGCCCAAGACGCAAATGCCTTGTCATGCGCCAGATTCATTCCCGAAAATGCCACCCTGAATTTGTTGATTAACTAGGCTTTGGATTGTCAAATATAATATACAGAACTTTCAGAATTCAAATAAAGTTTGTCCGTATGGAAAAAATGATTGTCAATGGGACGGAAGGCCTTTCTTGGAGTTACCTTCACCCGCCGGAGCGACCCAAGTGAGGTCTCATCGTTATACAAATGCGACGATATCATTGTTGCTAGAAAACCGTCAGTCGTCTCGCAAATGTCCAGAATCAGTTTTTCCAGTTGAGGAAGTATACGATGAGAACCTTGTTCAGATTTATCCGTCAATAGATGAATAATCTTGTCGCGGACGAAGTCCATGGATACCCTTAGCAATTTAAGAGAGCAAAGATTGGGGGATTGAAGAAGGTTCTCCAAAATGGGTTCAGAAAGGTGTCGATCGATTAGTTCGAGGGTGTGCAGCTGGCAGGTAGATCTTCGCAGGAATGGAATCAATTCCGATAGGTTCTGATCTGGTTGGTCAGTTAAACTGTGATGCTTAAGTCTGAGACTTTGGAGGGAAGGACAAGTAAGGCTCGAAAAAAGGGAGCACGTCGTAATCGATCGCGAATAAACAATTAGGACACGAAGGTGTTGGAGAAGGAGTGGAGGGACGCCAGGGTCGGGTACTGTTACTGACGGCAGATTGATAGTCGAGATGCAGAGCTCTTCGATAAGAGGGACTGCGGTGAGGAATGCCAGAATACCGTCTACGGAGAATTCATAGTTGGTTTTGACATGAGTCAGCTGATGGAATGGTGCATGCGTTGGAAAGTTGTAAGCACCATGGCCGGCCCAGTCTACATGGCGTAGGTTCGGAGAGGCGTGGAGAACCTTCCAAATCGCATCGATGTGTGGAACAAAGTCTTGTACATAAGGGTTAAATCCAAGAACAGCAGATTGAAGGAGCAGCGGTGCCCTTGGCATCTTCACCATTGGGGAAAATGCACCCAAAAGGTGAAGGGGAATATCGAAATCGATCTCCCTCCAGGATTCCAGACGAGATATGAAGGAGGTGAGAATCTGGGGGGCCGCTCTCAGGTCAGTAATATCGTCGTTCCAGTTGTACCCGAATTTCAGATAGAGCGGACTGTTGGCCGATCTTGCAAGCCAAGTATTAACAAGGTGAATTTGGGAGGATTTGGGATTGTGTATACAAATGGTTGACCATAACGTCGGTAGACCGATAGCCACTGCGCGCCAGCGCGAACAGATCCATCCCAGTATGGTGGGATCCGAGCGACAGGAATGGGGGATAAGTGATCTTTGCGGGGGGTCCTCGCGGTTCGGCTGCGAGTCACCTTCCATAAATTTTTCGAAGATTTCACAAATTATCTCGACGGGGAGTTCGGCGACGTCAAAATCTTGCTTTAAGGGTGGCTGTCCACCTCGGTCGATGGAGCTTGCGTTGGAAGGTGAATCATGCCCAGGAGTTTGAGCTGTTGGGCCGTTTGAGGGCTGCATCGTGGTGGACGCTGTTGCAGCGAGAGAGCGCAAGTGCGATCCAGACCTGCTTGTTCCATCACAGACGATGGTTTTCGAAAGATATCCTTGGAAGGGAGGTAATAAGGGACGAATGGGGAGGAGACCTGCAATTCCAGCTCCTAGGAATTTACCTGCGATTGTTTTTAGTAACATGGTCGAGCATAATTCAAAAAAAATAGCGGAAAACACGCACCAGATGACGAGTAAGATGGCGATGGCAGTTTCGCAATGGTTTCCATTGATATCAAACCAAGTCACAGCGAGAAACTTGAGACGTGAACGCGTGAAGCGACCGGCACTTCAAGGAGTAGCAACAAGTTGATTGTCAGGGTAGTTGGAGAGCGCAACAACCTAGAGGAGTTGATATACTCCATTTACAATGTATCCAGGCAAATGACATATCGGAGAGGGAACAAGGAGGAAGGGAGAAAGGAGAAAGCCTCTTTGTTCCGTTTCTGTGGACCCCAGTTTAGTTTGAAGGCAACTTGCAAACAACCCTTCACGACTGTTCACGAGTCGTTCCCTCAGGATCCAACGTTGGTGTTCTTCTTTCTATGCTTGCTCATCGCCTTCCAATAGTGCACCGGAAAAAGGTTTCCTTGTTTTTCCTACAATATAGTCCACGCATCGAACGTCCACAAGGCAAGCGGACGTCGCTCCTTAAATAAACCATCATCACTTTCCCAACTCTTGACGGAGGGAAGATAACGCCGCAAATGCTTCAGCCTAGATGACGCGGTTTCCACGAGAAGCTGGGGAAATCCTGAAAGAAGTGGCCGAGTTGTCATTTCGAGGCGCTCTCGTGGCGGAAAGGTATGTGCTCTTGGGGAATTTTCAATCCATAGACGCGTTTATTTATGGATATCGGGCATTCATAGAACATGAACAAGGTGAACCAATGGCTCCTCGATTCCGCGTTGGAACGTCGCAGAAAACTGTAAGACTTTCAGCCCAAAAGACTCTAATTTATCTCACCCTTTTTAGCCCCAATATGTTCCATCGACGCATTCCATTCTCCTTACATCTACAATCCATCGTTCTCAAGCCCAAAACATTGACGAATGTTTGCAAAAAGTATGTTTTACTCTTCGTAATTGGTTGCTCTATCTTATGGTATACTTTCAGCTTCACTCCTTGGTACTCTCGGCTGCATCTGGTCCTATCAAGAAGTGCCCTTCGCAGCAACAGAACAGAAAGTGGAAGGCTTGATGAAGGCTGCACATACACGACGCGAAGTGGAGAATCTGAACAGGAGCAGCGTAAAACAAGGTCGCAGTGGGAAAGGCAGTTACTGGCGATCATGGAGGGGTTCAAAGAATTCAGCCACTGTGATGAAACGCATTTCTCGACGCCTGCAAAAAACGAGATCTAAAGCCGTAGAAGTGGGATAATTACCGAAAAGATCCTCTCCCTGAAAATGACAAAAACGACCAGGAAAAATGGTGACCAGAAAAGGATAAGTCCAATGAACTGACATATCGGCTGAGTCCTGCAGATCGCCTTCGTGAAAACTGGGAAGCAATGGAATGCGGCACCTTGGCTATCCCACAAACGAGGAGGCACATCAACCTGGGATAGTCGTAGTAACCTTCCTTGGCGGAACGACGATTACTCGAGTGGGCAACTTGAATGAGTTCGCCTTCGCGGTAATTCCAGGCGGCAACGTGCTCGGCAGAAGGGAGGTCCCACTGTGTAACGGACCGAGAACCGAACGCCTGGGATACATCCAGGGGTGGTATAAAAAATATGCCATTATTGCGGCAAGAGGCCCAGCTTCGATCCCGACTCGGAAGTGAGCGCCAACTCCCAAGAAGACCAGCTTTGAGAAAAATCCCCATTGAGCACTGTTTTCGAGCTCTCAAAATGCCTTCCCGACTCCGCCCATTACCCCTCTGTGAGACGATCCACGTTGCCCTTTGTAATCCCAGCATATAGGGATACCCGGACGCGGCCTCTGCCCTTGGGAATGTCTCCGTTATAGGCCGCGCGTTGATGGTAAAGAGGTAGAAGAGAGCTGGCATGGGTGGGGAGTTATAATGAGGACGATGGCAGATGGAAGGTTTAACGACGGGGGGGATCGGAAGGGGATGGGAGAGGCACTGAACCGAGGAAGAATTTTCCGCGATTCACAGAAAGGACAGGAGGGTGTCCGTAGCATAGGATGGGAGGGATACAAAGCCATAGGGCAGCTTGAACACAATGAGTTTGGGGGAGAACATGCTGCTCGGTTGTACCGTCTACCAGGATGTCGAACGAGCAGTCTGCAGCGATGGTGTTTGGAAACAGTGTGTTGCATTGTTTTTCAGGCAGGGAATAGTTGGCATGGGATGTAGAGCGGTCTTTGAGCAACCCGAAAGGCGCGAATGATGGTGTCCTCGGGTTGGTGAATTCGGGGCGTCTAGTGAGGTCGAGAGCGAAGTCCTTCAAATTATGCGAGTAGAACACAGACACGATCGGTAGTTGGTAACACGATATGATCAACATGACGTGTTTGCACCTCGCACTGGGTGTTCTCAAGAACTGTGTTGAGAAGAGCGGGGTAGATAGCGCTGTTGAGCCCGTTTAACTTTTCGGCGATCGATTTAGAGAGAAAGAGATACAATGAATATGACTTACATATGTGGTAGGCCAGTAGAAAGAAATTTGAGCCGAAGTGCTGTAGAGTGGCGGTTAGAACATTAAGCCTTCTCCTCCTCGATGTGTCGGACCCAATCCTTCTCTCGTCCCTTAATTTCTTCCATCTCTCGAATGTCCCTCTTGTGTTTCTCTTGTACTCTGATTCGGTCTTCCTCTACCAAACCAACCCCTACGCCTCTCGATCGTTGATCTCATGCACCTCCAACGGCGATGACATGTCCGGGCTCCGGAGGTTGAAGTAGGGGATTAATTACTTGCGAGAGCCTGTCGACGACCTTTTCTCGGGTTACCCCAAACTGCACGGTGCGCATATACTCAGCAGCATCCATCGGGACAACAGATATTTCGAAAAATCCAAACCTCCAGATTACTATTTGCCCTGTGAAAATAAGTTGATAAACAACAGCCCGAAGCGAAGAGATAGGATGTACTTGTAAGCGGACAGCCCCGCATTTTTTAGAAATTCGATCAACACCCTTGTTCTCTTGGTCGAGGAAAGTATTGCCGTCTCCATTGCACTGTTTGCATTAGAAATTAAAACATTCCTGAATACCCGAACGAGACTTACAATTGTAATCAGCACCGAAAGCATCCATCGCGAGAACCCCGAAAACAAAAGGCTGGTTTGTCGAAGTCTTCATCGGCACAGCGCATTCCCCGCAGCACCAGAACGAAGTTGGTGGCTGGAGGGCGGTGGTGTAAATGGCCTCGAATCGTCGTCATCCGGTGAGGGGTCCATCCTATAGGGCGATGCGGATTGTTAACAACGTTGCACCAATAAAGAGTTCTCCCGAATCGCGGCGGCTAAGGATTGGTTGGCTTCGACAAGCCTTTTCACCATCGGAAGGGCTTGCAGCATCCGGAGTTGGATGGACAAGGCTGTTCAGAAAGGTGGTTAGAAGCCTTGATACTGAGCATACAATTGCAAATGCAAGGTAAGAACATACAGATGGTGGCAAAGAGGCCACGATTGCCATGCTGGGCAAAGCGGTCACATCGACAGGTCTATCGTTGTGTTTGGGTTGCGGTGACATTGGGCGGTATAGGCAGGGTATCCTACATGGCGAAGAAGCTGGTTGTCGAACTTCGATTCTTGAACTTTGAATATCAGTGAATGTTGAACGTTGAACGTGCCGGATTGATGCTGTGTTCATCGTGAAATCTGTTCACAGGCGCATGTTATATGTACGTCCAGTTTCTTTGCATTTGGGGAATATTTAATTCATCAGGCTGCTGTGGACGGCGCTTCCTGAAGCTGGAGAGGGAGTCAGTATGTACAATGAAAGAAAGTAGTCTCCCGTAGCCGAAAGAAAGGTGGAAGAAAGATTTCTCCTTGGATGATCCTACATATCTAATCTAATCGGTCCAATATTCAAACTCAGTCATGTTCCAGCGATCATCATAACCTCTCTCACTATCATGTCACGGTCAAACGGGCTTCTCTTTCAACGGCGAGCATCAACCGTGAGCATGGCGAATTCTGCTCGATGGCGAATCCTCAACCTAAAGAAGCTTCGATTCTGAATCTCCATAGATCTTGCTTGTTTATTTGAAGTTGGTTGGTGTTCCTCGACCCTATCATGCATCTTTGTTCTCATCTAATCCAGTGTAGTCTCCTTGTCCACAGCGCATATAATCACTCCAATGTTCATAGAAACCTACCATATGGTTTTGTGTGCCAATACTTGGACTGAAAACTTGCCAACGTCCGACCTCCATGAGTAACTCGACAACAAGGCCATTACTTCACGTTGTTACGCGCCGTGGAAATCACACCAGGTCTCCTAGGCACCCGCATTTACAAGGCGCCATTTGACGGCTTCACTTCTCTGGTACAAGATACTATTTGTCTGGTCGTGTATGGCATGTTTACAGCTACCCGCGACCTCGCAACGTCTCGTCCTATGTTGCTCTCACTGTCAACAGCCCAACTACATTGTTCTACCGACTAGTTAAATTGTTCTACAAGAGAAACAATATGCCCCCACCCAACGCACTTTCACGAATCCAACGGTAAGTCTTCATCATAGTTTACCATTGGCATACAATGATCGTTTCTTTTAACTAGAAAATGAATTCTACGACGATGTCTATCTTGAAACGACTACGCGATGTATTACGATTACGCCCTCACCATGACGAACCTCCAAGCGAACCTCAGTATCATATTGCCTCTCGGCCATTCCACCGTCTTTGTCGATCAAAGTTACCATCGAAACAATTCTCGACAGGGTATGTGTTAACTGTTAACGGAGGTTCCCAGCTAATAACTCAGATACAGAGAATTGCCGTCCATTCGACCTCTTCGTCACAAATCGATGTTGTGGCCCTTTTCCTTACGCACAACGTCACCCGCCCTCACTCCTACGCAAATCATCACCCGCGCTCAAGCCGACGAGGTCATCAAGGTCCCTACTCCCGGAGCAACCCTTTCCAATATTCTCTCACAGCGGTTTGGTCGATCAAAGGCACGGATTGACCAAAGGTACGGAACGTACGACCGACAACAAGTTACGAGGCTGACAACGAGAGACAGAGAATTCCAAAACGTTATCCGACCTGCTAGCCCCGAACCCACACTCTGGCCCTCCCTTTTTGATGGAACCCCAAACACCCTCGCTCCTGCAAGGGCAATCGGTCGAACCTCCAATGCGCAAGACGAACAGGTTCCCACTATTGAAAATGGACCAAACATTCCCCTTCGGTTACCGTTTGCCAACCCACCCCTTCGCACCCAATCTATGTTCTCTCTTGGTCTCCCACTTGCAAGATCCATCGGACCTATCTTCAGTGTTCAAAGCGCGAATGCACCAACCAGCGGAAACACTGTTCCCCCTCAAACTGGTTCGTATATCAAATAGATCCATCCAACCACGCAATACTGACAAGCATCCAGCCCGCTTCCTCAAATTGCCAAATGAACTTCTCTGCGAAATAATCGGGTTCTTACTCTCCAGCGAGCCTCTTTATGAGCCAACACATCGCCGCCTCCTCGCTCTTCGGCACGTCTGTCGTCATTTGAGGGAGACAGCTGAGAGGGAGCTTCGGAAGGCTCTCAATGCACCTCATTGTCGTTTCGACACGGAAAAACATGCGGAGCTTAGGAGGTGGTTCAAAGATCGTGCAGAGGACCATTTCCTACGAGACGAAGTCAGCTTTCAGGTCCACCTCGATACGTGTCACTTTTTGGACGAGGACCTGCTAAACGGATTCCTTGATGCCCTCCTTCACTGCCGGCAAGCGACAGTCGAAATCCAAGCAGGTGGCCTCTTTGGAATGGACTACGACGGAACCTTACCTATCACAGCTACCGTCGTTCGGCCATCTCGGATCCACAGTTTTTCGTGGATTTCTGCTACTCTGGGTATTCGAGACCTCATTCCTCTGGATAACTTTCCTTGGCGGGTTCTCGTGAACGACTTACCTTGGACTCAACTGACGCACTTGTCGCTTGATTGCCCGCTTTCGGATCTGGATGCTTACGAGGTCTTGTCGAACGGATGGGCCACAATTAACAGCGTCTCCCTGAAGTTGACCGAAATCCACGAGAATACCGAAACGAACAAGAATACTACATTGAACAAGTATCTCTCAGGTCAGGTCGTAGCTCTCCCAAGCTTGCGATCATTAACGGTCGATACTCACGTCCCCATCCGGGACTTCCTCTCCAAGCTATCACTGCCTGCCTTGGAAAACCTGGACCTGAAATCTCCCGTGCGTGCCCGGGAGGAATCACCACGTCTCAACGAATGCCTCAATGTTCCCTGGAGCCAGCTGAAGAGCCTTTCTCTCAGCAATGATGACACCCGGGACCGGCGCCGTTGTCCCGTTACTGCGATCCTGGTGGAATGCAAGGAATTAGAACGCTTTCACTGGGAAGGTCATTCGGAAGCCTTCGAGTTGTGGACGGGCGTCTCGGCCCACGATATGCCCCTGAAACTGGAGGAGTTGGTTGTTAAATCAGACCCTCGAGGTTGCGAGTTACTGTTGGAAATGCTGTTATATAATGGCAACATCATCAGCGATGTCAAGGTTTCCCACTTCGACATTAGTAGGGAGTCGCCCAGAGTGCAGGCATATCTCCCGTGCTGGACTCACCTTACCGTGTTCGAGGGGGTTACATTATCCGATCTCTCGGATATTTTGATCAGTTGCGGATGCCTTACCAAAGCCGCTTTCCATATCATGGAAGGAGGAGCTCAATGGACAAGCCGGATCTCTTGCAAGGTCCAAGAACTTGAAATATGCACCAACGTGCTTACTCCTTCTCTCTGGGAATGGTTAGATGCGGATGCAATCCAATGTCTGAAGGTATCCTTCAGAGGGGTAGTACTCAACCGTACCCAGGTTCTCGATGATGTGGCACTATTCTTTCAACGATATCCAACTTTACCGTCCCCTTTGATATCCAGCTGTACACACTTCCCCTTGTGATTTACTTAGGTTCGATGAAAACTAACTTGAATGACAGTATTGTTGCATCTCTCACCATAACTTATAACATGTATCCTGCTTACAAGTTTGTGGGTTGATGGTTAGGTTGAAGGCGAGAAGATATTCAGTATTACATAGTCTCTCATGCGGTGTTCGGATGTCGCCTGTTCGGGCTTTTCTAGAATCGTTGCAGTCCGGCGATCTCGTCCACATTTCTAAGTGAGCACATCTAGTCAGGCTAGCGCGTAAAAGAATTAGTTGCACTTCACTCAAAATTGGAGATGAATGAGAACGAAATCCAGAGAAAAAGCCGGCCCGGAAACCTGTTATTATTGTCAACCGGCGTGGAAGCTGCGGGGGTTACTATGGATGGCGATCATCACCACCTCGATGACAATCCGTCATGCACAATAAAATGCAAAAACAATTAACTCTCGAGCTATAAAGCTGGCCGAAGCTCCCCAACCCACCAAGACTCTATCTGACAATGTTCCTGCTGAGCAACATCTATATGACAGGAAGGGTTGATACCAGTGTACGTCCCGATATCATGTTAGAGAACCTACGTCGTCTTACGATTTGGGTCAGATCGGAGGGGAAACCCCTATAAACGAACTTCCACCTGAGGTATTGGCCCAAATCTTTGAGGCAGGTTTGGTGTGGAAACAAAGTGGATTTTCACCCGAGAATCATTTCTTCCCCAACCGCAACATCTATGGATATGCGCCCACGATCTATCTCCGAGTCTGCAGATACTGGAGGGAAGTTGCGTTATCGACCTCATCTCTATGGACATCGTGTAGTTCGGACCAATTTTGGGGAAAAGTCGCGATCGCTCCTGCCATGAAGTTTTGGTTGGATCGATCAAGTCCCACTGCCCCTCTAAATCTTCAACTTAGATTCCAACCGAATTTCCCTCCGCTATATGCCAACAGCATCTTCCGGCTCCTCGCCACAGAGGTCAAGCGCTGGCGCTCGATGTCCATCGAGTTAGATTTGAGCTTAGCTCAAGCGTTTGTTGCGCTTCTTGAAGAAAGAACTCAAGACCTGAGCCAGCTTGAAGAACTGGAAATCCGTCTCCTTCTCAAAAGCGTCGTCCCAACGGCCATCAGCCAACGGATCCTCGCCCAAATCCCACTCTTAAAATCCTTGCGTTGCTTTACTTGGGTTGCAAATGGCCATTACAATTACAGCTGGGACCATAGGTTCCATCGACTAGAGGCTTTGGCCGTACTCGACGACATTACCCTGCACATTCCATCTCTGTTCGATGAATGTGTCGGGCACCTGTCCCAATGTGTTTCTGCCACCAAAGTCAGGATTTATGATCGAACCTCGCACGATTACCCGCTGCACATGAAACCAATACTCCCTACCACCATGTTACCCTGCCTCACATCTCTTACCCTCGATAGATACTATGATGCCCTCGACGTTCTCGATTACTTTACTCTGCCTTCGCTCGAGTATCTGAAGATCACGACCGAAGATGAGCACCATGGGGGCCACAACCTCACCATTTTACGCGACTTCCTCGAGCGCTCCAAATGCGCCCTGCGATTGCTAGCCATCGCGGGAAAATTGTCGAGCAGCATCCTCACAGATTACCTACTATTTCCCCCAATTCGCTCCATCCCCGAGGTCCAGATTATCTCCCCCCTGGTGGGGAAGGTGGCGATCAAAATTTTCGAAACGTACCCGGATGCGGAGAGCATATTTCCTCCTATACTTTGTTGGATCCCGTATGAACCTTTACCCTTTTCTCGTATCGGATGGAGGAATTTAGCCGCAGGCGAAAAGCTGATTTATACGTGGACGGCAGGAAAACTCGAACTCACAGCCGATAAACATATTCTGGATCGTTATATATATAAATCTGGATAGATATATACCGCGGAAATAATAACAACCATCAGCTTTTCATTTTCGTAACCGAGTGGATCCCTTTCTGCCTGTGTCTGAGTTTTGCTCTATTCATGAACAAAGCGCATCACCAGAAAAATCACTGGTACATAATATTGTTGGCCTCTCCTTCCGATATCGAATCTAGCTAGGGTTCAGGCCAAAAGCTGACTTACCATGTATATTATGTCTACTACTGAGCATATGCAAATCGGACGCCGCCATATTATTGCCTTGCTCTAAAAGTCCCAATTTTCATTGTCCGTGTAGCGGCCCAATGAATAAATACGATAATTCCTACGAGAATATTTCTACGACCAAGGAGGAACCCAAAGCTTTCTACATGACAGGTGCAGGAGTAGCACCCGGGAAAGCGGGAACAGGGTAGCGCTTGACCATGCTATTGCGGCGTCGAAGGGCTGGAGAAACACTGACGGTAGGGAGTGCCTTGCAGTTGGATGAAGAGGGAGCGGGGTGGGGGGAAGGTGTGGGGCTGACCCCTTGGTACCATGTGCTCGTTCCGTAGACAACCATAGGGAGACTGGGATTCAAAGGATGAGCTGAAGTCGTCGGAGCTAAGAGGTGGATGACTTACGCAGGTTCGCCATCGCAATCCTCGAATTGTTTGGCGTCGTAATTGGCCGGAATATTCTGGGAAGTATGGGTCAACAAAGAAACTGAGATGGCAAGGGAATAGAAAGACCCACCCAATAGCAACCCATGAGATCGTAGATATGGTTGCAAAGGCTTGTGGCACGAGCTCCGACGCAAGCACGGAAACAGAATTCCTTGTCTGAGATGAAGCTGGTCCATTCATGATATTGGAGACCTGGGCCGAAGCTGTTGCCGTAGACAAGACCACCAACTACGAAAAAACGAAATCAATAAAGTTCAAAAGAGCCTCCAACAACCTCGATCCCTTCTGATAGAAAGAAGAAGAAAAAGTTCACTTACTTGGATTGCCCCTACCTGGAAAACACAAAACTTTCGTCAGCCACTCCCTGAACAAGCACCGAGTGGAAGAGAAGAACATACCATCAGCCCCTCTATTATCTAATTCACCTCCTTCGTCACCCTGGGGGATGTTGAGCTTGGTCAGATCACCAACGCCAGTAACCTGGACGTATTCGGGGGTCTTGACGAAGTGGACACCCGTGAGTGCGCCGTTCGGAATGGTACGGGGGCCACGGCCGGACTTGGTGCAGTAGGCAATGGCAATGGCCTCGGTGTCACCAATGGTGCCGGAAGTTGCTACTCATTAAATTAAGGTTAGAGCCTGATGCGAGCACACGATTGCGAAACCTACGTGGCGCCGAGAGACAAAAATCGCTTGCAGAGCTGTGATTTGGGTTAGCGACAAGGTTCTCAAAGAACAGTAATCCATACTTTATCCAGGCAGTCTGGCAATTGGACGACTGGCTAGAGCCAGTACCGCAATTGTTGATGCCGTACTGCCCATCTTGAGAGGTTGTGGGGAGGTCGTTGACCATGTACCCTGTGTTCCAGACTTGGTTGGCGTTACCACCGCTGCAAGACCAGATTTGAACCTGCGCAACAACGAGAACTTATTCAAGGGCAAAGTGAACAGACAAGTTAACCACCTACGGAAGTGCCATCGGCCAGGTTACCTCCAGTGAGGTCAATACACTTGCCTTTGTCCGTCCAGGTCATGCGGTTATCGCGCTATTTGGAAAATAGGATGGAAACAGGTTAAAATCCGAGGCAAGCAATAAAACACGTAGAAACATGGCGCACCGTGTAACCCCATTTCTGGTTCGGGTTATCTGTCAAGCAGGTGGAAATCTGGAGCTTCGTCCCATCAGCGGCGCTGCCCTCTGGCACCGCCAAGCACTTGTCGCCAAACACTTTGACGACGCCTCCGCCAAAGGTCCACTTTTGAGAAGCGGACCCAGTGCATGGCTGGATGGTGACAACAGCGGCGTTGATATTGGAAGCAGCGGTCAAGCATTTGGCTGTGTTTCCTTTTTGAGCAAAGACGAAGTCGGCCACTGAACCGTGCTGAGGACATACCACTACTAAGACCTGGTTCCAAGAGAAGCTGTCCCTTGAAGCTGTAAAAACCAGTTCAAGTAATTAGCGCGATATTTCTTCCCCAGAGGATTTTGGCAGGGCATGCGATCCACGTACGCGGGGACTTGGGCTTTCACTGAGATTGCGAGGAAGGCGAAAGCCGTGAGAGTTTTAACGGTAAAGGAACGCATTGAAGAGTAAAAAGAATGTGAAGAACGACTGGTTAAGCCGCAAAGTTGGGGGATGCTGTGGAAGCCTGGAGAGAAGGGCACATAAGCCTCGAGAAAAGGGAACAGGTCCTGGTTGATGCGAGTAAATTTCTAGGACGCGAAGATGTTGTAGAAGCAGCGGAGGAATGCCTGTACCCGGTGTTATTTTTGAAGGGAACCTGATAGTTGAGAAGGAGAGCTCCTCGATAAGAGGGACTGCAGCGAGGAAGGAAAGGGCGTCGTCGATGGAGAAGTCAAGATGAGTCGCAACGTGAGTTAATTGATGGAAGGGTGCATGCTTTGGGATCCTGTCAAGTCCCGTGCTGGTCCACTTTACTCGATGTAGGTTTGGAGATGCATGAATAACCCTCCAGATCGCGTCGATGAGCGGACCAAAGTGCGGCTTATAAGGGTATTGCGAGCATGAGTTAAACACGACGGTACATGATTCGAGCAGGATGGGTGTTTTTGGAATCTGCACGATGGGTGAAAGGGTGCGCAGGAGCTGAAGAGGCAGATGGAAGTCGATCGTCTTCCAATATTCTAGACGAGACGCAAAGGATCTGAGAATCATTGAACCGGCCGTCAGGTCACAGATGCCATTGAGCGTATCGTAATCAAATGTCAAGGTGAGAGGTTTATTGGCCGACCTTTCGAGCCAGATGTTGACAAGGCGTACTTGGGAGTGTTGGGATTATAGATATAGATACTTGACCACAATTTCGGAAGACCGATGGCTACTGCGCGCCAGCGCGCACATATTTGCCCCAGTATGGTTGGATCCGAGCGACAGAAGGGGGAGATCAGCGGTCTGGGCGGATCGTCGTTCTTCGGGTCCTTCAACTCGTCCTCGATGAACTTTTCGAAGATTTCGCAAATTATCTCGACGGGGAGTTCGGCGACGTCAAAATCTTGCTTTAAGGGTGGCTCTCTACGTCGGTCGATGGAGCTTGCGTTGGAGGGTGAATCATGCCCAGGAGTTTGAGCTGTTGGGCTGTTTGAGGGCTGCATCGTGGTGGCCGCCGTTGCAGTGAGAGAGCGCAAACGCGATCCAGTCCTGTTTACTCAATCATAGACGATGGTTTTCGGGGGATATCCTTGGAAGGGGGGTAATAAGCGAGGAATGTGGAAGAGACCTGCAATCCCAGCTCCTAGGAATTTACCTGCGATTTTTTTAGTAACATGGCCAAGGATAATTCGAAGAAATAGCGGAAAACACGCACCAGAGGACGTGTAAGATGGCGATGACGATGTTGCATTGGTTTCCATTGATATCGAACCAAGTGGCGAGAAACGTTAACCTTGAGGCGTGAACCGACTGAGCACTTCAAGATTCGAACGAAAGAATTCAAGACAAGTTGTCAGGGTAGTTGGAGAGCGCAA
>KN831793.1:250067-372838 GCA_000827355.1 Hebeloma cylindrosporum | reverse complement strand
GGTGACAATGGGGACAACGGTGACAACGGAGATGACTGCTGTAAATAGCCTAGCTGTAGCATGTATTAATTTTTGCCTGCATTTAAAACATGGTTGTTGACATCGGCATAGCGCCTCATTTCGGCGTCAAGATCGGCGTCAGTCTCCGCTCCAGGATTCAAGGGTTAGTGGTTCATAAAGCCATAATGTGTAGGACGAGTGGTACATTAAACCATAGAATTTAGGGAAGGTCACCATGGGCCGTCGAGTGGGCGGCGCCGGCGGCATGTCTGGCGTGTGCGGCCAGGTGTGTGGGGACAGGTCACATTCAATGAATTCATTAAACCATACGATATGATACACTGTATCCACCTTATATAATGCCCTACATTATTCACCGGTTCAATGAATTCAGTGAGCCCATATCATATGGTACACTGTATGTGTTCAGTGTACCATAATATATGGTACACTGTAGCATGCCTATCTGGTCGGATTCAAAGAGTGCTCCATGTGGACGATGTTCATGAACCAAATAAGGCCCAATGTCAGGGGGCGACGACAGAAAGGGAACAATGGTAGCGTTATTCGAATTCGCAAATAAAGGCGCTAGTGGGCTTGTCTCAACTTCGCCTGTCACACTCACTCCTCCTCCACTTGAATCGCCTCAGAAACCCTGGCAGAAATTCGAATGGGCATGAACTTGCGCATAGACATGCTAATGGCAACAGGTATGTTTCCCTTGGTAGCTCTGCATTTTCTGTCGAAGAACTGAAGTTGAATATGTCAGCCTTGCAAGGCGAGGAAGGAGAAAATTTCCTTCTGACCATCACAGTAGATGGACGCAATGCCGGGAGCCACGAATCACTCAAATCTGAGGTGGTATCTGGGGGCGTTATTGTATGGCTCCTGAAGAACAATGGTGATGCCAGTGGCAACAAGAACGAAATTAGCGTGTAAAATTCCATGAATCATTCGATCTGTCGTGTGTCACTCAATGGGACATGTCTTTTCAGTGAAATAGAAGAAGATTCCTTGCTCGCATTCGAGCTTAGACGTCCTTCCAGTGTCCAAGCCTTGTCATCAACTGAAGACCCCATTGCACGCTTCTCCGCCACGGTGGATGACCTGTTCTCCCAAAGAAAAACAGATTCTGGGTTAGGTATGACTGTCCTTGATTAATGCTCAATAAACCCCACCCTTGCTGACTGCTGCTGCTGCGTTTAGAGGACAGTCAGTTAAGCCAATCGGATTCTCAGGTTGGAGGTCCAGTTGGGGGCCGAGTGCTTTATCTTTCCTGGGAGATCGAACAACTCCGTAATAATCGTTCGGATGGTGGAAATCGGGCAGCCAGGTGCTATCCGACCGTTGACGTGCACCATTCCGTAAGTTAACTCATGATGTAAGAATTTGATAAATACACGGGCACTAACGGGCATCATGCTCTCCTTGATGCTCTCATAAACAGGACACAGTTCTACCACGAAAACTGCCCTCCGAAGTGTATTCCCAATTGCTCTACGAACTTGGGCGTGGAACCCCATTGTGGACGCCTGTGTGTCCAAGAAGGGATGCACCGAGAAGTTACAAACGGAATGGCGTCGAGATCGGGGACGTCGGAATTATCACGCCTCACGACGGAGCTTTTCAATACTATTTCAACATATTCCACAGGCCTGGACACGAAGAAAACCCTCATGACCTTCCTGATAATCTCCTGTGGACTGGCCCAGTTCCCGACATCCTTGAGTATGCCGAGGTGAGGGAGGCTTTCGAGAGCCATGGTCGTGGGACTGCTAGATGCACGGGAATCAATTCACTGTATGTTTCAAGGTCATTTGAAAGAATTTCAGGGTTCTGACCATGGGTAATCTCTAGGACACTAGAGCACACCGTGTGTGCGTCTAATTGGGCCATTTTAGCTGTTCCAACGGTTCGAAGTCAAAGAGTGTGATGAATCAGCAAATTATGGAGGATTACCTGAAGACAAGAGAAGAAGACTTGTATAGATATTTCATTGACCAGCGCGGGATTCGGGTGAAGAATGGGGACGTGCGTTTGGTGGTTGGTTGGACGAAGGCCAATGCTTGGGGAATGGCGGCATTCTCGGATCCCAATTCTTCACCCCATCCTTGCACTTTGAAAATGGAGGCAAACCCTGAACACCCGAGAATCCCGGAATACAGGTGGGATTGTTCTGAGGGTTTTGTCACGACCAAATCAGGGCCCGGACTCTATGAAATCCAAAAGGTTCGAGAGTCAGAAGACGACACGGACGTTCAACAAATGGTCAACCAATGTCTGTTTGTGAATACACTTCGGGTCACCATCCGGGGGAATGTATGGATCAAAAGATTGCAGGAGCTGGGAGTAAATCTGGACGCGACAACGCATAACACCGTCGTTCGCGAGTTTGGCAGACCAACATCTGCGCGCCGACAAAGAAGTACATTCTCAGGGTCCGTCGGAAGTCGATATTCTGGCCAATGGTCTGATACGAGAGACCTCAACCCCTCGCTGGCCATTCAAAGGTTGCTACTCGCCATGGTGAGCGTCTAAACGTTACATACTTTCCTTAATTCTGATTTCCCGTCCTTGCTTGTAGAAGCCGAATGCAGAATCGTCGATCTCAGGTGATATGAATTGGATGTCTATCGCGAAAGAAGTACGAATGGCTTCACATGCTTCACTCCCTTGTCCTCTTTACTGACAGTTACTGTGACATAGAGAGATGCATTTTTGCCGCACTCGAAGCCCAATATCCCGTATATCTTGTCAAGGGTGCTTGAGCTAAATGAAATTTGCGAGGAAGGTGGTGAGCGATTCGGCCTGCATTTAGAACTAATTCATTACTCATTAATTGAACAGGGAGTGTAACCTTGAAGCCGAGGGTGAGTCAATCCTGAGCCTGTAGCTTCGACTTCTCCTTCTTATCCGTTGTGAATTTCAGCATTTCAATATCCCCAGCATTCATGTTTATATAAATTCGGTCGACTCTGGGCTTGCGGCAAGGATACAGGCAAGAACGTCATACTCCAAGGTCACATTCGTTGAAAAGCTGGACCAAGCCGATGTTTGGATTCTAGAAATAAATGGACAATGTCATGGGCGAATTATTCATTCCTTGTCATTCCGGGATGCACGAGAGCCTCTCCTGCAGCGGGCATTTGCTCACATCCTCCCATTCTTTCGTTTGCTATTACAACTTGACGGAATTTTAGAGGTTTATGGACGACCTCAAAGTCTTGTGGAGCTTGAATGCCTTCAAAACAGTCCAGAGCTTAAGCGTCCAGCCGATACCTGGTACAGCTTATCCGAGGATGGTTGTTTCATGGATGGCTGTTTCATCTGCAACGACATGGTCAGTACATTTCATGTGATTGATCCCGTCCAATGTATCTTATTATCCACCCAGATGCAAGGGGATACTGTCAACCAGATAGACTTTGAAGGACTGGTCCCCCATGAGCAGACCACTTTACCTTTGGGACGTGATGCAGTCAACATTCTTTCACGCCATTTAGCCTCTTTATTGACCATGGGGTCTCTTAAAAAGAATACTCCAGATGTAAATCCAAACCTCGAAGACACTGTAATCCAAGCTGGGTCCAAGGAGTTCATGGAAATTCTCTAGATCTGATCTCGACCTGTAACTCAATTTGTTCTCGATCAAATAATATTATGAATTAGTGGTATTGTATAGCTTTCGTATCATCATACAGAGGAACGTAGTGAAATCCCTGCTTGGACGGTTTTTCCGGACTGCCTGATTTAAAATGTACGTCCCCGACGAGCCTGGGAGACAGTTTGGGTAGTAGATTTTCTCACAGGAACAAGAGATTCGTCGTAAGGTTCCTTCGCATGATTTATTAATTTAATTGCTATTCCATTGACTCGCCTTTTGGAGGAGACACTCACCATGGCGAGTAGGTATTTTTGAATGGCTTTCGAGGGATCGGTGTCTATCGTATCGAACGAATGCCCACCATGTCGACCCCCACTGTTCACCAGATGTTCTGTCAAAGTCACAAAGCACGGTGGTAAGTATTCGTTGTCCCCTCGATTTCCTACAATATTTTATCCCATACCTTCCCCCTCCATATCATTGAAAAATCAAGGAACTTGACCAACATGCGAAAAACTGTCACCCAGGAGATATTTTGGACTCCTGAACAAAATAAGTGATCCTTCCGGCTCACCTGATATCAATATGTTGATTGTTTGGTAGAGACTCTAGCTTAGATCGTCGCTGAATTGGTAGAACTGTTTTCATAGCATGAGATGGTCTTTTGAGTGACTAGCGCAACATACAATTTGAATTCGCTCAGTCAAGTCAAGATCGACGTCACAGCCACATCCTGACAGCATCACATGGCCTTGTTTGTTGGTTCAATCTTTTTCTCAACCCACTTTCTTTCTTACCATGTGGACGTTGCAAGACCTGCACCCAAACCCGACTTATACGTTGGGTAAGGGGTCGAGTACGAAGAGTCACTCGACACGCAGTGTTTTCCCAATTCCTCCAACGTGGTAACCTCGCACACTCGTACACATCATCAATACTGCCTCGTCTTGCCAACGTGAGGCCCGCACCCAAACCCGACTTATACGTTGGGCAAGGGGTCGAGTACGAAGAGTCACTCGACACGCGGTGTTTTCTCAACGTGGTAATGACTCTCCCTCCCGCCGCACTCTCGTACACGTCATCAGTCCTGCCTCGTCTTACCAACCTTCGTTCCTCCCATTACTCCCCTCTTTCGACTCCCACCAATACGCTATCCAGATACCGAAGGCTTTCAGAAGAGCGTACACTGTACATCTTGGGTAGAATTGAAAGGGGAGACTCATGGTGTGGGAAACCCGCGAGGTACGTCAAGGAAATGCTTTAGGCCATGTCATCCACTCATGCATCCCACACAGCATGGTGCCGGCCTGGTCCTGGTAATGCCCCTCCAGACCACGGTCCCATTCCTGAACCTGACAGCGCATATTTCTCCACCACTGTCAACACAATCTCATCGTGCATTTCCCTGCTATTAGGTTCCTTGTTTGACCGTCCGTCATATTCTTTAGCGGGGTCTATACGCAGTGACCCGACAATGGCTACCTTTAGTTATACTCTCCCCCTCCCTCTCAATCTACCAGCGATATTTATAAACATGCCGCATCAACGAGGGGAATTGTCTGCCAGATTATATACACCATTACCTTCCAACGTCGTTCATATCTTAATGAATGAATCCTGTATTCCACCTTATGTAACATCCTTGGAAGGAAATACCCCCCGAAAACGTCTGATGATGCACACCAAGAAATTCCTTTGTGTCACCTTTTTCCATTTCTCGGCTTCACATTCAAATTTTCAAATCCCTCCCCTCTTCCTTCTTCCATCTTTTCCCCCGGCCCAAACTGAAAGGCTATTTATTCAAAGCTTTGCAAAACCTTCGACTGTAATCCATATTTTGAATTCATCCTGATATGACTGCAAATGCAAACTCAGAAAACTGCCTGAGCTGACCTCCCCATCGCGCAGGGAGAAGAGTCATCGATCAATTTCACTGAACCCCGAATCAAACACCTTTCGTTCTTCATGTGTAGCCACGGTCCGTTTCACACTTCCCAGGCCTGGGAGTACATGCTCTGGTCGTCAATGTGCGCTATGGGATGATGAAGGCATACTGCAATGACAGTACAATCTCATTCGAGATTGTGACCAGGCCTTTCTTATCGAGATATCCGGACTCTGACCGAGGATCTTTTCTAGGTGAGAAGGGATTCTTTAATTTTGTTTCCTTGTCTCTCATTGCTACGGATAATACTAGGGCATTCCTATCTTCCGTGCTTTCGTTGGCCGACGTTGGCGTTCTTTGGTGCTCCTGGATTATATTGCGGTCCAAACGCGGCGAGGAAGGAAGGTAAATGCTTTCGGGAATAATCTTCAGCCGCTTCATAATTGAACTTTCTCTGTTATGCGGAACAGGTTTTTACAGGACCTCAACCAGGTGCGACGCGTCGTTGGGCAACGATTTTTATTCTCAATCACAAAGAATTATTCCTAATAATTTACCACACTGCCTCATCATGGTTCGCCCACACGCAGTACTCTCTGGTGGGTTTTGCGCCTTCGGAACCGAAGAATTCATTGAGCGTTAAGGTTTATTCCTGGTTACTGTGTAGGTGGTTAACGTTGCCATCCCACCGAGTCACCGACATGACTTTGTACTCTACCAAATATGGTACAAGCAATTTTGAAGGGAGCAAATAGGGGTCAGCCGAGTGACATCTGTGATTGTGGACAAGAATACCCAGAATTGGATCCTTCTATGTATAAAGGGCGTCAGTGAGCTGGAACGTCCCTTATACCCTTCCCCCATCCTTTACCATTAATCACCTCAGATCCGGAGAGTCGAATGTACTTGAACCTACGCATATTCGTGTTATCGGCAACTGGTGAATTTCCTCGTTTACTTGTTTTTCAGTCGAAGGACTAACCTTGATTCTATCAGCCTTGCAAGGCGACAAGGGGAAAAAATTTCTTCTGACCATCAAAGTAGATGGATGCGACCGCGGGAGCCATATGTCCCGATCTGAAGTGGCATTGTCGGATATGATGGTTTGGCTTCCAAAGGGAAAGGAAGAGACCGACAGTAACACGAATGAATTCAACATGTAAGTTTCCAAGCTCATTTTTTCCAACATATGAGATTCTCGGTCTCAACTGACATTTTGTTCAGTACAGTAGAACAATTCTCCTCCATTACATTCGAGCTCAGAAGCGCTTCTAGTTCACAAGTTCTTTCCTCGACTGGTCCATTGATCGCGCGCTTCTCCACCACCATGGACTACATGTCCTATCAACGGAAAAAAAGAAATTTAGATATGTTGACTTTGTTGGTGCTGTCTACGCACTGTTTCACTCCTGCGGTTAGATATAGAGTTTATAAAGTTGACCGAAAGTTTCCCGGAATCGGGGAGTCATGTTGGGAATCAAGTTGGGGGTCGAGAGCTCTATCTTTCCTGGGCGCTCCGGGGTCGTCCTCCTCAATATTCAGGTGGGCGACAAAGAAATACATTGGCGTTGGGGTCTGGAGGTCAGTATCCTGCTCAGTGGTTCGACACGAAAGCACCCGACCCCTCGAAGGCCATAGGAAGATATCTACTTGCCATGGTGAGCAATCAAGCGTTAGCTGCATATCTATTACTTTAGTGGTTTGCTTTTGAGTAGAAACCGGACGCGAAAGTGTCAGTCATAGCCAATATGGATTGGATACCTGTCGCGAGCGAAGTATGCACGACTTCACTCAATCTTCGCTTCCAGGCCGCTTTTTCTAACAATTTTCATTATTTAGAAAGGGGCGCGCTTGCTACACTCACCGCATCATTATATCCCTTATATATTGTCAAGGGTTTTCGAGCTTAATGAGGTAGATGACCGAAATGGTGGGTAAATAGGCATATATTTAAGAGTCCATTTATCTAATTTATTTGAACAGGGGGTGCGACCTTGATACCGAGGGTGAGCAAATCCTAATTCCGCATTTTTTGAATTCTGATCCATCTCCAAGTGCAGGACCTTGCCATTCCAAGCATTCTTATATATATTAATGCGGTAAAACCTAACCTTCAAGCAATCTATAAACTCAAGGACCAAACCTCGTACTCTAAGCTCACATTCGTTGAAAAGTTGGATCAAGCAGATATCTGGTTTGTGGAAATTAAAGGACAATATCATGGCCGAATTGTTCATGAGTGCGAGTTCCAGGACGCTTCGGAGCCTTTCTTACGCGCGGCATTTTCGCAGATCCTCCCATTTTTCCGTTTAATGTTGCAAATGGCAGGGACCTTGGAGGTTTACGTCGGACCACGCAACCTCACGGAGCTTGAATCTCTTGAAAAGGTTCCCGGGCTCAAGGTTCCGGGAAACGCCTGGTATAGTTTTTCACGGGAGGACTGTTTCATTTGCGAGGAGGCGGCAAGTATATTTCTTAAGTTGATCCTTTCAAAGATATCTTATTTTTTCTCCAGATTCCAGGAGACATTACTGAACGAATAGACTTTGGGGGACTGGTGCCTCATGAACAGAGGGTTTTACCTCTGGGACGCGATGCAATCGACATTCTTTCCCCATTTTACTGCATTGTCGGCCTTTCCTCAAAAGAGCGTTCCAGAGGTAAGCCATCCAGACCTCGAAAGTACTGACCTCCCAAAAGCTCCCCGAAATACGTCAACCTGCATGGATTCCTACGATGGTGGAATATTCGATATGAAGCTTGTGAAGGGTGTAGAGGTCCATGAGCGTCCTGACCCCATGATGATGAAGGCGACGAAAAATTGCAGTTGATAACAATAAATACCATGCCGCTACAATAGAATTCCCGACTTATGTAGCCTGCGAGCCCACATGAATTTATGATGCCCTCGCCCGAAGACCAAGTCTGATAATCTACACATTCGTGCATTCGAATCTCGCTCAAAGTATTCCACCCAAGTACCGAAGTGGAATATTGGGTTACGTCTTTGATCTCAGATTCTGAAATCGAACCAGGTTCCGTAGCACCACCTTTGACATCTTCAATGCCGTGGAGGTTGTACAATCGTTTGCGAAGGGATGTGGAGGGGAAGTGAACTTCCCGGGCAGGCATGTCAACCTAGGCAGAGATAATGGTCGTGGCGGATCGCCATCTTCCCGCCGATCACGGTAAGTACTAGTCCCGGGCATATTCGTCCTTTGAGTTGGTCATGCGATACCATTGACCAGGAGGTAGAGCTGTGGCTTCGGATTACCAGAGACGCAATTGCCGTCCACTCTCAACGTCATCCTCGAGACCTCTGTCAGATGCAGGTCAACTTGTGCCCCAAGCTTCAACTGTACTCATTCATTGGCATACACATCGGCCGGTGTCTAAACAGAAGTAATGTCTTTTTTAAATGACATCTTATTCGACCACGAACCAACTTTCAACCGCTGGGTCGAACTCAAGTTCAACGTCCCATTGCTGTTTCCCAATCCACATCGTCTTCAAATAGTCATCCCAAAATTTGATTTCTGCGACGCCTTGCGAGAAACGATATCCCGCCACATTCAGAGAAGGTCCAAGGTATTCGTGCCTAAGATATTCAGCTAGTTAATTCGTGGCAGAGTTAGAAGTGCGGAGAGACCTCTTTGGTTGAATTGAACCATCCGTCACAAAATTACTTCCGGAAGATTTTAGTGATTCGGCACCCTCGTCATAATGTCGGAAGGTGAGCAAGTTCAGGTCGTCACCCACTTTGAATTTCAACTGCAAAAAAATGGTTATGGTTCATGTTCGAAAACGCTGACATTAAATGATTCAACTTACCCGATCGCATTCGGAAGCCGAGAGATATCGAGGAAGTTCAAGGGTACCAGAACGCGGTGCAGGATACGCAGACGAGGGACGTCGACCTAATGGCCATGCCGCCGACTTCACAGTGAGTAGGGTGCTTTGGAATAATTCTTTTCGTTGTTCCTTCAAAGCAGTTTCCTTTTCGTTCGAGGTAAGTTCGTCAAAGGGAGGTAGTCCTTGATTTATCCTCTGCTTATCCCTCACATTTTTCCATTTGATAATCTCTTCCTGAGTCCAAGTGCGAGCCATTGTAGGTGACCGGCGAATCGAAATGAAAATGTGATGAAACGAACTGGTGCCGGTGAATGTTGATTGACAAGTATCGTGACGGAGTTTGAATTATAAGCGTTCCTTTATCTAATCCCAAGACTCGAAACCAGCAAACGTTCCAGCAACCTAGACTTATAACTGTTCCTCGCCCTCACCCTCATATAAGAACGGTCACAGGTCTACTAGCCACCGTTGATAGCAATGGGACCACTAGGTGCGACGCTTTTTTACACCCTCTGAGCATCCCATTTGCATCGTCACGCATCTTGCTTCCCGGTATCGCCCAGTTTTTTAGTCTAGTACTATACTTTATGCCCCAATTGAAATCGATCGACTCTGGAAGAAGGAACGAATTCCTAGACAGCCGTTGAACAAAGGTGAGTATCGCGACGCGAACAGCAAGGATTTAAAAAGGGGATCACACAAACACACAACATCGAGTACGTATATATATCGCGAACTTCAAACAACAAAAGTATCCAAAAGACATTGTCCTCATCATCAAATGCATAAAAGAAACAGTGAACCAATCATCCGCTGCGCAGAGCATTAAGCGCACTTAAAAGTTACCGCCGTCCGTGAGCGCTGACGCACTCAATATTAACGACTTAAGCCCATAGGGCAGCAGCGGCGGCCAAGGCACCAGCGAATGCGCCTCCAAATCCAGCGCCCATGCCGACCGCGGCAGAGGTAGGTTTCGAGGTAGACGCGCTACCGGAACCGCTAGAGTTGGCAGAAGTTGGGGTAGATTGCGAGGGATAGGCGGAACCAAGAGGCTTGATCTCGAAGGGTTCGGACGTAGCGTAGACTTGTAAGAGAGTGAAGGTGGATCAGTAAACTTCGTCAGGAAATGCGGAATGGAAAAAAGGTAGGGCAGAGCAGGTTCGACGAATCTGGGACGAGGAGGAAGCGCCTCTTTTCATCGAAATCGCACATGGCATAGAAGATACATAGGAAAACCAAAGGGCCAGCGACACCCGCGCGCTATTATAACGTGGACGCCTGGGCGCTGGACAACTCTGGGCGATGAGGTAGGCTGCCACTCAACATCCTAGAAGTTGCCATCCAGCGGTTCCATCGCAGGGAAATAGAGATGAAAAACTTGTAACAAATGGGGGAAACGAGCCGAGCCACATTGGTGGATACGCCAATAAGCCGGCCTAGATGACCACGAGATACATCAAGCCACTCTGAATTCCGAGGCAGACGTCCCAGTCGATCAGACTTCCAACGTCTAAAGCTGGCGTGATGCAAGGCCAGGGCTGACGTCACGACAGCAGAAATGGAAAAATAAAATAAAACAAAGGAAATAGATGGCGGGCCGAAGAGCAGCCCAGAACAAGGCAACCCATAACTGGGGAACAGACGGCCGAGTGGGAACATGCAAATAACACGAGAGTGGCTCCAGATGGAGAAGAAGGAAACATAGAGGGAAGATGTGTGGAGATTTGGACGCACATCGGTGTTATTCAAAGGGTTGGCCAACAAAACCGTCCAGCCAGTACCAACGGGTTGGTTGGCCTGGTCCTGGGTGATGGTGATGGAGCAATCGTTGTTCTTCTGGATGGCAATCACCGCAATAGGGGCGACGAGAATTTTGGGGTCGGCGTTATTTACCCTGTCGTGGTAAGTGAGGATGCTGGAGGACTAGAGTGCACGAACGGAGCTTACAAAACCGTGAACTGATCGATAGTTGTGTCCTTACATGTCCATGCAATCTCGTTGAGGGATTTGGCAACTAAAATCATAGAGAAATAGACGAGACTCAGCAGAAATTCTCCCTTCTGTTTCAACTCGGAAAAATTGTACGCACCCCACCAAATTGAAGAGGAGGGACTCGTGACTTCCAAATCCGCCGCAACGCCACTGAAGGAGGCAACCAGAAGGGTAGCAGCAGGGAGAATAGCGGCAAATTTGACCATTGTGCGACGTCTCGTTGGGTGGGTGGTTTGAATTCTTTTTTGGTTCTCAGGGGTCGCTGAAAGACAGAAAGGATGAGGTATGGGTTGTATATGTGGATGGTAAAAGAGTGTGAGGGGCTCGAGAAGACGAGGTCCTGGTGGAGAAAGGGGATGGATGGTATGACGTAGTATAAGTAAGAGCTATCCATGAAAGTAATTAATAAACGAGAAAGGCAGTAGACCTTGTCAGTAGAGCCACAGGGAAATTATCGGGGGGAACACCTGGAAAACAGAATAGAATGAATAGGAATGGATGCAACATTAAAATGAACGTTGAATGGTGACGCTCACGTAAAATTAGAAATGGGATACCAGTCGAGATAAGGTATAGAAATAGGTGGGCCTCGTGTTGACCCCCTGGCGTAAAACATTTTCCTCTCGTTGTCAACGTCGCCCATGGGAAAGATAGGGCAGGTAAAAGCGTTGACCGTGGACGAGATTCGGTGCAGTTGGACACTAGCGTGGTTTCAAGATCTTCACGGAGCTAAATCTTTAAACCGGGGTCACTAACCTGTGAGCTCTCGCTCCATGATCCAAAGTCCTCGAGGTCTGGGTCGAAAACTCCTTGAGAATAAGGTACCCTATACATATGTGATTTTTCGAGTTAGGATCCTTCGGAAAATCGATGGAAAGAAAATACATCGAACTTCGTCAATGACCGGCACCCTTCATGCCTTCATCGCCTCTTCATCGTCATCGTCCATCTGAAAAATCGTCATTAATCCTTTGGAACGGCCTCAATACTTGAATATTGAGGATTAGACTGAATTCCGATGCAGAGATGCGAAGACCACAAAGGAAAGAAACGAGTTCTGAAAATCGCGCCGAGGGAATTTCTGAATGTTCATGACGAGAAAATGTTTCCCACGACTCCTTTCTAACCATCCCCTACGATTTATTTTCCCTCATTACCGAAGCTAGGTAACACTAGAGACCTTAGACGGCAGATACTTAACACAGGCAGCATAAGGGCGTCGGCTAACGCTCATCGCTGGCAGCTGGATGGTTGGGGCACAGGAGTACATGCAGTTGGTCGTAAGCGGCATGGAATTCCGAATTGGAGGTATGTTCGTCGTCGCTGCTGCAGCTGCTGCTTCATCTGATGTCGTTCGCCATCTGACTTTGCTGGCTGCAGTACCTACCGAATAGAATTATAGAAATATGTCGTTATAAATATACCGAATACGGCTCAACGTCGATGTCAGGAAGGGTACAATAACCACCTTATCTGAATTCGTCCATAAAGGCTCCCGTGAACTGGCCTTTCCTCAACTTTGCCTCTCACACTTCTCCTTCTCATTAGCCGCCTCTGAGTCAAAAAATCGAATGGGGTTGAACTTGCGCATATACATGCTATTGGCTACAGGTGGATTCCCCTTTCGCAACTATCATTTTTCACTCGGTGAACTGAAGTTGAATCTATCAGCCTTGCAAGGTGACGAAGGCGAGAACTTCCTTCTGTCTGTCAAATTAGATGGACGCAACTCCGAGACTAATGGACCCCTCACATCCGAGGTAGCATCGTCCGGCATTATTGTGTGGAACAACTGTGACACCGGGGGCAACAAGGATGAAATGAGCATGTAAAGTTGCAAACTCTTTCAGGCGAAGTATGCCACTCACGTCATTTCAGTGAAGTAGGACAAGATTCTTCGCTCACATTCGAGCTCAGACGTGCTTCCGGTGCCCAAGGCTTGCTGCCATCAACTCAAAAGCCGATCGCACACTTCTCCACCAAGATAGCTGATATGTACTCTCAACGGAAAGGTTCCACCTTAGGTGCTACTCTCCTCTGTTGATTCACGTTACAGGGTCGCTGATTACGACTTTTAGAATTGAATGAATTGGGCTCTCAGATTGGTAGCCGAGTGCTTCACCTTTAATGGGAGATTGACGAGATTCAGGCGTCCAGGTACTACCCAAGAGTTGGTGTCAGTGATCCTGTAAGTTCAATCCTGAACCTGATAAATACACGCGCGTTGAAACCCGATAATGCTCTCGCAAACAGAAGAGACATCCCCGACAACCGCCCTGGGAGGTATATTCCCAATTGCTCCTTGGATTTGGTCGTGGAACCCCATTGTGGGGGCCTATGTGTCCTTTGATTGGCCTACCGAAAAGTTACAAACGGAATGCCATAGGGATTGGCGACATTATAACCCCTTACGACGGGTCCTTTATTTACCATTTCAACATATTCAACGGGCCGGGACATGAAGAAAACCCGGCCAACTATCTTGTTATTGGGCTTGGCCGGTGGCGGCGAAGTCGGAGTTGGAGTTGGAGTTGAACATTGAAGTTGAAGTCGAATCCAATGGCGAAGTCATCGTTGAAGTTGTCGTGATGGCATCTGGTGGATTGGGGACCAAAAGGACCCAATGTAAACAATTCCTCCTTCTGTTCCAGAGGCGGCGATTGGGCAAGTGGCACATCACAAATCTTCGCTAAATCCCAAAGAAGTAAGCCATCGTATCTCGAGATGCAGTGGTGTGGACTAGAATTCTCGGACTGAGGTATGGTTTCAGTCGTCGTCTGTTTCAACGCCAGGTAACATGCGGAGACAAATGAATCGTGAATCGTTTAGAGTCGTTCGCCGCATGGTCGCCATCTTCTGGGAGCCCTCTTGATGTTCGGTGGGAGGGAGAACAAGGAATTGTCGTTTTGGATCGGTCATTTCTTGCGAAGGACTCTGCTACTTATATGCTGTTGAATCTTGTTGAATGCCGGGTGACAAATATTAAATTCTAAAAAGAGCCCATCTCGTCATTCTTGTGCATTGGTCAAGCCTTTCCCACACGTGTTAAACATCGGTTATCCATCATCATATCTCATCTGCCTGCTTCTACGTACCACGGATAATGCCTAATAACCAAGTAAGCACTTAAACTGGGTTCAGAATCCTTGATCGGCAGCTTCTGAACTCTGGAGTACTTAGACCGACAGGATCTGGGAATGTGGGAGTAGATATCAGCATTTCCCATCGAAGTTAGCAGGGGATGAAGATCCTTGGCAAGCTTTGCTCGAGACTTTGCTCAAGGAAGACAAGATTCGATGCAATGCATGGAAGGATGAAGTTCAGAACCTCTTAATCTTTGTGAGCGCCTGTCTCCTTCAATCAGTGTTTTCTATTGAACACCCTCTGTTATCTGATTCTAGGCTGGCCTTTTTTCAGCGGTTGTAACCGGACTTCTGGTGGAATCGTACAAGTTGCTACAAGAAGATCGGGAAGATAAATTGGTTGTGCTCCTCACAAAGATTGCCTTGAAATTTGATGCAATCCCAACAGATACCATGGTTTCATCCGAAGCCGAATTCTCACCCTCAAACTCTGTGGTTCTCGTCAACACCCTGTGGTTTCTTAGCCTCATGCTCAGTTTATCCACAGTTCTATTTGGAACAACATCATTGCAGTGGCTAAGGGAGCACCAGCACTATGGAGACCCACTCACGCCACAGGAGGCAGTTGCAATATTTCACATGCGTGCTGAATCCCTCGAAAAGTGGATGGTTGCTGAGATTTTTTCGGCACTCCCTTTACTCCTCCAAGCAGCGCTTGTACTATTTCTTATTGGTCTGATTGGGTTCTCCTTAGTGGTTTCACAAAAGATGGTCATCCCAATTACTCTCGCAGTATCTGTGGGATCCACAATCATCCTAGGTATTGCGACCACAGTACTACCAACAATTCAAGCCCTTTGGACCTCAGACCCTTGTATGCACTCCAACACCCGTGTACCCTCCCCGTGTCCCTATAAATCACCACAATCATACATCTTCCGGTGTCTGTTCATGCAGTCCCCTAGGGTGTTCACTTTCCTACTGGCTATCTCCCGTGGAATGCGATACCTATTTTCTTTCAAAATATATGATCTCATCCACAATTTTTTTCAATGTGAATCGAACCTCCCTAAAAATCCTTGTACCAAACTTCCAGCTCATTACTTCCTTGAAGCCTGGAGTCAGAATTCATGGCTTGAGCTTGATCGCTCATGGTTGGTCATTCGCGATACACATTTTGAGGTCACAAACCCCAATTTCACCGGCCTTCCACACATAGATGACATGAGGACATATTTTATTGTGTATGACAAGGTTCGCGCTCTGTCCTCAGCTCTAAAACGAAGAGAGCATCCTGCGCAATCTCTTTGTACCATTTACAACTGCTTCCACAACATACTGCTTTCCATATTGAACTCGGACTTCAAGCAGGCATATAAAATCAAATGCTTCCGGGAATCCTTCGAGGACCTTCTACCAATCGATCTCCCAGATTGTCGACGTTCCATTAGCTCTATTCTCGATTCCCCCTCCATTGAGATGCTTGCGGATGAAGTATTAATCATGTTTTTGAGCCTTCCCGGTATGAGGCTAAAAAACCAACGAACACAGAAGCTTAATGTCCTTGGGGTCCACTACCTTGAGCTCTGCACACGCATGCTAGGAAGCCTATATGGTCATGGGGAGCCCCAGATGTTGAAGCGCCCTAGGATTAACCTGGGAACCAACTTTTTCCAGACTTACTATCGAGAAATGCTTGACCAAAATTTAAACCAAGTTAGTCCAGAGCATTTCAAGGGTAGTTTAACTCTCTCTTCAATCTTAAATGCATTGGATCATGCTAATCTATGTGATCCCTTTAGTATTCTCTCGGCAAATTTTGCTGATCCTGGAACGCTTCTTCCGGACCATAAATAAACACAAGATGCAGGGCGATGACAACGTGCTACGCATATACGATTCAAATCAAGATCTATTTGGGTTTATTCATCTGGGATCAGTTATTATCTGTCATGCATCCAGGGAGGGAGATAATTTCAGCATGGTTCAAACAATCTTCCAGGCGGCATCATCCAACCTGGCATCCCCCGCACACAATGTGGTCTCACAGTCACTTTCCTTCCCATTTTGTGCAGCGGTAATTTTTGCAAACTACCTCTCACCATGGTGTGGAATTTTGCAAAGCATGAGAATCCGACCGGAAGTGACAAAATTAATACACCGCTTGTACACCGATTTGGCGGAATATGATAAACAAGGATCCAGGTCAACACGAGGAGCCTTCTACTCGGAACTTTGCCTGACCAAAATGGAAACGGGTCAAGAGGAGCCTATATCCCTCCGAACTCGAGTCAATGGGGTATCAATCACATTGGTAGATCGCCAGAACGCCTGGAAGGAGCCTTACAGTGCATCTTTGGTTCCGACGGAGGAAGATGAAGAAATCTACCTCAAACAATACTTCCGAACTAAGTCGCAGGCTCGTCTCGCGCACGAAAACCATGTCCACCTGGGCCATTCAGCGGGCATGCCAGAATCATCTTCTCACCTTGGGTTGATGACGGACAGGGTCAATAAAAGCCAACTCGAAATTGTTTAATGGAACAGGAGGGCTCAAAACCAGGATTTGTATATAACATTGGTTTTCATGTATTAAACACTCGTAAACGGCCCAATATTGTCTGGACAGAGTTGCATTGAAACTTGACGGTTGAGAGGCAAAAACTGTAATCTACTCCCTGCCCATTAAAATGTGTGGTTATACAGAACTTACTCAGGCGCCTGATATCATTAAGGTGAAACCAATGGGTATTGACAAGGGAGTTGCATGTTCCTATGATTTCTCACAAGTTGTAAACCTCCAGCAATTCAGCGAAAAGACAAGCTTAATTACAAACGTTGAAGTTGACCTGGACGCGAAAAACCTTGTACAGTTTTATTCTTTTCCGAATTCATGGTATGAGGCTACATCCATCATTCCGAGTGATATACAGTATATATTACCATAATCACTGTCATCCAAACAGCTTGAAATTTTGAGGTACATGGGTACTCTCCATGCTTTCGATGTTGGAGGAGTTTCCATCTGGAGCGACCTTTCGAAGAGAAGGCCACAAAGAGCTAAAATGTTGGGAAAGAATGTCAACCGCATCACGTCCCTGTGGGAGAACTTTTTGCTCGTGGGGAACCAGTTCCCCGAAGTCCATTCGTTCCACAGCGTCTTCTGGAACCTGGGAAAAAAATTAGATATTTTTGAAGGAATCAATTGAAGGAAATATACTTGCTGGTTCCTCACAAATGAAACAGGCATACCTGGAGAAGCTGTACCAGATGCTGCCTGGGACTTTAAGCTCAGGACTGTTTTCGAGGAATTCAAGTTCCATCAGACTGTGGGGTTCGGTGTGAATCTCCAGGGTCCCTCCCACTTGCAACATTAAACGGAAGAGTGGAAAAATCTCTGCAAATGCCACACGTAGGAGGGACTCCGATGCGTCCTGAAATTCCAACCCATGAACAACTTTTCGGCCATGATATTGTCCCTTTATCCTCAGAATCCAGACATGAGCTTGATCCAAATTTTCAACGAATGCGAACTTAGAGTACGGAGCTCTCGTCTCTATGTCACTTGGAAGCCAAGGATCGACGGAATTGGCATAGATGAGGACACTTGGAATCCCCAGGTCCTGTGTTAGGGATAGATTAGAATTTATTTTATTTGAGTCCGACGTTTGCCCACCTTCGTGTCAAATTCACGCCGTCTGCTCAAATATAAGTAAGGATCTTTTAAATGCCTGCCTAATCACTCACCAGGTTCGTCGAATATCACATTGAGCTCAAATGCCCTTGATAGTATATACGGGATATGGCAGTGGGGCTCCGAGTGTTGCGAAATTATCCCTCTCTGATTAATGGAAGCTGTCAGAAATGGGGATCTGGAAGTGAAGAGTCGTCCGTACTTCGCTCAAGATAGCCCCCCAATCCGAAGTCGCTACGAGGGCTGTCTTCGCATTCGGTTTCTACCTACAGTCAGAAAAAAGGGGATTTAAGGTTCACTTTGCTCACCATGGCGAGCAAGCATCTGTGAATGGCGCTTGAGTAAATTTCGTACCCAAGGTGAAAGGAACCCCGAGAGCCCAATGCCAAGGCATTTCTTTGTCGTCTACCTGCATTTGGCGCATGAGGCGGATAACCCATCCAGACAACTTGAAGGTAAAGCTCTCGACTCCCAACTTGAGAGCCCAAACCAAAGCTTTCTCTCAGCCTTATAACAGCTTTAAGCAGAGTCAGGACGCTGTAAAAGGAAACCAAGGTGAGCCACACCTAAATTTCGTTGGTAGCATAGGTCGTCAATCGTGGTGGAGAATCGCGCGATCAGTGGTCCAGTTGATGAAACACCTTGGGACCGTGAAACACTTCTGAGTTCGAATGTGATCGAGGAGAATTCTTCTACTATACTGCACAATATGTCAGCTGAGATTGAGAGCACGTCGCACAAAATGAGCTTGGAAATTTACAAGTTGAATTCATTGGTGTTACCGTCGGTCTCGTCCTTTCTCTTTGGAAGCCATACCATAATATCTGACAATGCCACTTCGGATTGGCATATATGGCTCCCGCGGTCGCATCCATCAACCTTGATGGACAGAAGGAACTTTTTCCCCTCATCGCCTTGCAAGGCTGACAGATTCAAGGTTAGTCCCTGGAATAAAAGGTAAAAGGGGAAATTCACCGGTTGCCAATAAAACAAATATGTTTACGTTCAAATACATTCGACTCTCTGAATCTGAGGTGATTAATGATAAAGGGTTGGAACAAGTATGAGAGACGTTCTAGCTCACTGGCGCCTTTATCCACGTCGATTCTGTCTATCCTTATACCCTTCCTGTCAGTAGGTCAACACCTGTCAATCATTGCCTGACGACGTTGAGCCTTATATGGACTATGCATTATAATTTGCTTGTGCCCATATGTGACTGAGTACAAAGTTCGGTGGGATGGCAAGGATGAACCACGTAATGGCCTGGGATTTTAATATCCAATGAATATTTGCTCCCCAAGGAGAAAAATCTTCCAGAGAGGGTAGATGCGTGCAAACTAGGTAGAACCACATTCCAGCAATCGCCCTGTCATTTCGCGGCCATGCCAATGCAAAAGGAAGCTGATCGCACTAAATTCTTCTCCGTCGGGATTCCAATCCGCTGTTTATATGATAGGAATGAGGTTGAAGGTTGCAACGGAAACGCAGAAACTGGATGAAGCTTCTATGCCACAGGGGAATTACACTGGAGGCATCGGAACTGGATGACTTCGTCGTTAATATATATATCGTACAGACGATGTACCCAAATATGAGATAAGTATCTTCCCGGAGGGTGATGGTCTGGAGGGGCATTACCAGGACTAGGCCGGCACCATGCTGTGTGGGATGCATGAGTGGATGACATGGCCTAAAGCATTTCTTGACGTACCTCGCGGGCCTCCCTCACCATGAGTCTCCTCTTTCAATTCCACCCAAGACGTACAGTGTACGCTCTTCTGAAACCCTTCGGTATCTGGATAGCATATTGGTGGGAGTCAAAAGAGGGGAGTAATGGGAGGAACGACGGTTGGTAAGACGAGGCCGGACTGATGACGTGTACGAGAGTGCGGCGGGAGGGAGAGTCATTACCACGTTGAGTGAACACCGCGCGTCGAGTGACTCTTCGTACTCGACCCCTTGCCCAACGTATAAGTCGGGTTTGGGTGCGGGTCTCACGTTGGCAAGACGAGGCGGTATTGAAGACGTGTACGAGTGTGCGAGGTTACCACGTTGGAGGAATTGAGAAAACACTGCGTGTCGAGTGACTCTTCGTACTCGACCCCTTTCCCAACGTATAAGTCGGGTTTGGGTGCAGTTCTTGCAACGTCCACATGGTAAGAAAGAAAGTGGGTTGAACTTGTTCAGCTGGTCACGAGATTTCGCGTCGAGAATGTCCTTTCGTTGTGGCGTTGTCAATGATCCGAAATCGTGCCCAAGAGGATATCCATGTCAACAATACTCGAGCTCACTCGGGTATGTAACTCCTTAAGGCCTCAGGCAATGGCTCGCAAGGTACGTTGTAATACGGATTCAAAATCCAAGTAGCCTAAGATCTGTCAATGGTCAGGTCACTGCCAGATGATCCTGGGCGAACACAGCCTCCCGCTTCAATCATTGCTCTCTGACCATCCCACTCGTTTCTGTGTTCACTTTTCTCTGGGAATATGTCCAGAGAAGGTTCGACTCATCCGACTGCATCGGTAAGCGCATCTACCAATCACCCACAGGTTGATTTCAACCAACCAGAACCACTTCCCTCCATCCGATTAGAGCAGCAACCAAAGACTAAACCCCCCTAGTCGGGCAATTAGTGTTCGCAGCAGAGGCCAGGTTCCACGACTGTCCGGATCTACGTTGGCCTCTACTTCAAGAAGAGGATTATCTAGAACATTCGAGGTTACACCGAATTCAAACTGAACAGCTATCTTGCGAGTACATCAGTCGAGAGATCTCTCAGAGACGGTGATCTATCGTACGTTGTTCATTCCGAGTTTCTGAATGAATCTCACGTATCCATCGACAGCGGCCTATCGTTCGAGACTTCTGCCTCTGAAGGCGACGTTGTGACAATGCCGCAGGTTGCATACTCAGAGAAGCTGGGAAACGTCGCGCTGTTTAAAACCTACCTTTCAATCCATAGCGAAAGCTGGTACAAGTACGTGAACGGGGTTCGTGGTCGAGAGGCCAAAAACGGCGACGTCGCCTCGTCATCGGCTGCGACAAATCCGCGATATGGGGGATGGCCACATTCTCCAACTTAACCGAGCATACCGCATTGCGCCTGAAGTTCAAGGCGATCGGAGAAAGCTCCTTTGGCCGCACCTACGGGTGGGAGTACTCGGGAATGGCTGAGGTTCGAGCAGGGCCCGACGCGCAGGAAGTAGAAGATTTGGGGATGAACGAGGAAGCCGAACGGGGTGTCGTATATAAGAACCAGTGCTTGTTCATGGAAACGCTCAACGCGACACTGAACGCCGAAGTCTGGAACAAGCTTTCGTTGGAGTCCGGGTCGCTTTTCGTTCAGGAATCTGCGAGCCCTTCCTCTAATCTGACAGCCTCAACAACTGGGGGCCCCGTTACAGGATCGTCTGCCGGTTCTGGTGGGTCGCGACCTTCAGGGAGCCGAGCTAACTCCAGCAACCCTGGCCCCACTCAGACCAGACCAAACGTTCAGTTCGAGGAAGTCGTAACATCTTTGGTATGGATAATACCCATCGTGATCCTCGAAGCCTTTTTATGAACTGGCGCTTTCAGGGGGTGCATCCTTCTAATGTCATTAACGATTTCCTCCTGAAAGAGGTGTGTTTTTCTTTCGCGTTCGCTGCTCATTTGTTTATCAAATGACTCAGAAACCTGGCGCGAAAGTTGCGATCACTGAAGACGCCAACCGGATGTCGGTGATAACAAGGGTGCGTGTGCCTGATGCTTATATAGCGCCTCAAGCATAGACTAATGCACGAAACCAGGCAGACGACTCGTTACCGCCGGCAGAAGAGTTGTTTTCCAGGATCATGAAAATGCATGACATATCCGAAGAAAATGGTAAGTAGTTAACAAACAATGCCCGAGAGAATGACGTTGACGTATTACAAGGTGTGGTCTCCTTGAAACCGAAAACTGTGGTTCGTTTCCCTCCCATCTTTTGGTTGAATTGGCGGACTGAAAACATACTTATTCGATAAATCCAGCCTTCCCCCGAACAAGCGCAGCAAGTAATTGTGCCTGTCAACGCCTCGGTCGTGAGTTTGATTTCCAGAAACCCTGCTCTGGAGGCATCCGCTTCGGTTCTTGCCTCGACGCATGGATCCATTGAGAACGTAAAAATCTACAAGGTATGATTCTCATTTTCGGTGTGTTTGGCGAAATTTGAATTCTTCGTAGAAATAACTCTGGGCCGTACTGGACTCCCTCACAGATAGCCTCAAGCATCTCGAAAGCTGGGACCTCTCAACTGTACACGAGGTCGAGAAGGCAGTCTGATGCACTCGGCACCCTCGCGTTCTGATGCCGGCCACATTCAATGTTTTCCTCGTTTTGATAGGAAGGTCAAAGCATGGGCGTCATTCAGTAAAATTCGGACCTTCCTTCACAGGTCAGAGATTAGAGATAGAATTGAGAAAGTTCAGAGAGCTATCGATGTCGTAATGACGAAACTTTCGGTTAGTGTTCTGCTGAAAGTCGCACTTATCTTGCTCAATATCCAATGCAGATCCAACTCCTGTCGAAACTTGGATCCTGGTGACAGTCGTCCCGTTGATGAAATCATGGGATGTATTTAGACGGTGAATATTGACTCTCCCCGCCTTTTTACGAGGTGGAGCAGAAGGGTTTTTTTTTCATTTATGAATTACTCGACACAATAATGCAGCCGGAGAAAAAACTGCTTTACCAGGAAACGGCCAGGTTACCTACCACCTATGATAATTTGTAAACTGCTTTTTGAACTCTTTGCGACCCATTGACTCTTGGGCACTCAACTGTTAATTTTCATCCAATGTCAACAATTTACCCAGTATCTATGACCTTGATGCAAACTATCTACACCAATCTTTGAGTCCCTGCGGTGCCCACGCAGTTTGTGCGCGAGGATCCGCTGCGCTGAGAGGGACAGAACATTCAAACTCCGCTCTAAATCGCATCAGCTTTCACCTTCCGTTCACCGTTTCCCCCACTCCTCATCTCATACTCGTCCCCCGGTTTGTGGAAAGCAAATGAGCTCACGCGAAGCTCGTGTTCGTGCTGGGCCCTCATGCGAGGGGCTCGGCCGAGCAACAGTCTGAGTGCGGCTGGTGTGTTCCACGTACTCTCACACTACACGACCGCCTTGACGTGCTATGCCATTGCCCCTCCCCTCATTGAGGGATGTGGGCAGGCAAGATCGCCACCTATCGACTTGTGGTTTCCCAACGAGATGTGACGAGGGAAGCGTGGCGGGCGCATGAAAACCCTGATGGATACATAACTAGGTAAGCCCTATCGAGCCGTCTTTTTCCTTATTCCTGTGCGATTCAACGAACCCATCCTTATCTCAGAAATCAGGCGTTAAGGTGCTTTGGCCCTCTCTTGGCGGGAGGCTTGCGTTTGGTAGTAGAACGCTTGGTTCGTTTGGCCCCACTTTCTTAGTCAAACCAAGCATAACCATCACCTGGTGAAAATGCAACAGAAGAAACCACAACCAACGCAGCTACCTGTGAGTTTGCGTATTTCGCATTTCGCCACCAATTTCCACCGTGATCACTAGCACACATCCCACCCCTACTTCCGCGCCTGCATCCACTTTCCCCCATGTCTTCTGTGTATCCCGCCGTGAAGTCCGCGTGAAATGGCCGTCCCAACCCACGTCCCAGCCATTCCCAGTAGCACTCACATTGTACCTACATCCCGCTCTCCCAGTAGTACCAGCTGTGCTACACTAGCTCAATGTATTGTTTGAACCCACCACTATGTGAAGGGTTCGTGGCTAGAAACTCAAAAGCTACAAGCAAGTGGTTATGGCTTGAACTTGGAAAGAACGAATGGCGACCAACACGAATTCGACGGGTCTCTTCGTAAAATCTACAGGGATTTTATACATACTAGATGTGGGGGCACTTATGAGTACGGTCCAAAGGGGAAGGAGTTTCGGCGGTTGGTACTTAAGTAAAAGGGAGATGGATACGTGAAAGGTAAGTGATACAACTGGGACTTATTTGCTACAGACTTCGACTCTCAACTCGGGCCTCGCTTCATCATTTCACAATCATTGCACGCAAATTGCACCATTATTTTCAACCTCCCTCAGCTGAACGGCTTTTGAAGCGAAGTCGATAATGTTGTAAAATGGCGAGAAATAATGTCCACAGCATCGCGTCCCAGAGGTAAAATTGTCTGCTCGTAGGGCAGAAGTAACCCAAAGCCAGTCTTTTTGATATGGCTAGCAGCAAGATATTTCCTTTGGAAAGGTGATTCTATGTCATCCGCAGCTGAAGTTTGACGTTTCTCTCTCTCTCCTTCAGATTTGGATTTGCTTTGCCCCGCAGCGTTGCATGCTGGCTGCGCATTCATTCTTCCTTCCTTTTCGGAATCTCTGGGCTGGAATCACAATTCGAGTTGTCGAATGAAAGCGTGAATGGAACGGATGACGTTGGTATGTCTACGAGTAGCAACAAGATATAGGTGAGTTTTCTTTTGATTCTCCCTCCGTTCTTTCGTGCTTGTGAAGGTGAGTTTTTCTTACCTTCGTAGTATGTATCTCCATGTAACCCTTGGATAAAATTCATTGAAACGACGAGCAGCGTGAATTTTAAGATGAAATCCCGACGAGTTCAAAGGAAAGATCTGAGAAGATGGACGAGTTATCACACGTGGATAATAAAAGGGTTGAAATACGTGCCGCTCAGAACCCGAGTAAAAAGGTCTAAAAATCACTATCAGCTCGATAACTCAGCGGTAGATAAAATGGATAAGGAACCAAGAAATGCTGCCTCGGCTAGCCAATACATTCTCATTGGGTCGATAATTTGGATTGCATGGAAAGTTTCTGTTGGGTTAGAGGGTGGCCACTACGATGACATTTTAACTTGGTATATTGGGCTCTATAGACGGTTCATGTCAGGTGTGTTCACATTGCGTTTGTATTGGGTTCAGAGTTGGTATTGGGTTAGGTCCCTAGGCACGCCATCCAGAGTATGAGGTACATAGGTGGCGTCACTACCTGTTTTTTGAGGTGTTTGTGATTTTAGTAGGCAGAAGGAAACGTAGGGAGAGAAAGCGGGGAGAACTATAGCTCTGGCGCGCGCACGTACTTGGGTCTCCAGCACCATGGGCCTTCCCCCACTTTTCCGGTTCCTACTGGCTCCAAGCTCATAAGGCCAACCCAAATGTCAGTGCCCATCGACGTCGATGTCGGAACTTGGGTACCCTACATCCCTCGTTGGAGGGGATATGCCAAAGCGCAGTGAGTTTGGGTGTGTGGAGAACTAAAAAAGACGAGGTAAATAGATTGTAAACGTATAGATTTTAACTTTTTACATAAGATAGCTTGCTGCGTTCTTGAGCGCAGAGGTGTGCGGGAGTGGAAAGCGAGAACTGGGCGGTACTGCGTAGCAACTGTGGGAATCAGTGCGATGGCTGTGTAATAACAGCCAGGTAACGGTTGTCGAATCGCCGTCGATTGAGATAATTGTGCAAGGGACTCGTTCATTTTATTTTATTGTCCAAGTTGGCTGAGGTTTTATTGATGCAAACCTACACGAGCGACAAATACCTTGGTGACGATACAACCCGGTCACAATGAATGAGCGCCAATGTTATGAACTTTGTCCAAAGTTGCTATAGAGATAGGAGGCGACAATGGTGACACATTACTTCAACAAAAAATGAGAACGACAATAAATGGGTCGGAATTGGCATAAATAGGGCACTGGTAAAGTGACGATGTAATAATCACTGCCTGTAGGCCCTCTTCACCCTTTTTTTATTCCAGTCATCTTAGAAAACAGAAGTTCGGATGAACGAAAATTTACATATACGCATATGCCAGTTATCGACAAAAGGTAGATTTTTCCTGTGTTTTTTTGAGCTCAGAGACTGAAGTTAATCCACGCAGCCTTGCCAGATGATAAAAGCAAGGATTTCACCCTGTCTATCAAAGTAGATCAACGCACAGTCAATCATGTACCCCTCAAATCTGAGCAGGCATCAGGCATGATAATTTGGGTTCCAAGGAACCGCGATGGTTTTCATCTGTAAGTTTCTCGACCTTTTGCTTGCATGATATGAGAGATTAACCATATCATTCCAGCGAAGTAACACACAGTTCAACACTCACGTTCGAGATCACACGCGTTTCAACTTTCGCAGTCCTGAAATCAAAAAAACCCACAGCGTGTTTCTCTACCAGGGTCGGCGGACTATACTCCCAACGAGAAACAAAATCTGGTTTAAGTGCGTCTGCCTGAAATGCTTGGCACATACATGCTGACCGTTGCTTTTAGACACTACTGAGGTGAAAGAAACAGGGCCCAAGATCGGGGATCAAATTCAGAGTCGAGTACTTGAGCTTTGTTGGGAGATTGAACAATCCCGGAGTGGTACAAACCGGACAGCGAATGAAGAAGATCATTCCGTGAGTTCAAATAAATCATGAACCAACCTGATTAAAACAGGAGCATTGATAAACACAAACAGGAAATAATTCTATCAGGAGAACTAAAATTGCCCTCCGAGCTCTATTTAAAAGTGTTTAAAGATAACCCAGAAGGAATTCCATTGTGGACACCTATGTACCCAGGAAGGGATGTGCCTACAAGGTGCAAACAGACTGGCGTAGAAATTGGGGACATCGGCATTATAACACAACATGACGGAGCCTTTCAATATTATTTCAACATATTCCATCCACCTGGACACAGTGAAAACCCGGCCGACCTTCCTGATGCTTTCTTGTGGACCGGACCGGATCTCAGTCCCACCAAAAAGAATAGAGATAGAGAGGTTTACAAGGGCTACAGGGACAATGTTGCTACATGCACTCTCATTGATTCACCGTAAATTCTCAAGCTGTTTAAAAGATTTTCAGAATTCTGACCATCTGATCTCTAGAGCATTAGAGTACACTATGTGTGCGTCTCAGTGGGCCATTGTAATCACTCCAAATGGTTCAAAGTCGTGGGATCTGGATGAATCACAAAGACAAATGTTGTTAAGACATCTGAAGCCAATCAAAGGAGACGTGCGTAAATATCTCGTCGAGAAGCATGGGATCGAGATAGAGAATTACCCACTGCATTTGGTTATTGGATGCACAAAAACCAATGCTTGGGGCATGGCAACCGCCTCCGATCCTCGTCCCTTTCCTCAACCTTGCACTCTAAAATTGCGAGCCAACCTGGAGAGCCCAATGATCCCTGGATACGAGTGGGATCCTTCTGAGGATTTTGTCTCGAAGAAATCAGGGCCAGGACTCAATGAAATTCAGGGCCGAGTTCGAGGGGAATCGGAAGACGACATAGACGTCCAGGAAAGGTTCAATCAATGTCTCTTCGTGAGGACGATTGCTGTCCAGGTAGAAGGCGGACCCCCGGACAAAGGATTGCAAGGGATTGGAGACTTACCCATGGAATGCGATATGAGTGAGGGCTCCAATTGCGTTGGCCCTTCCATGAGAGCGGGACTATCAAACAGCGACAGGCCAATGAATGATCCTGGGCGTAACACCTTCGACAGCCGGACGTATGGGCAGAACAGGACCGAGCAGAATAAATTGACCCTCGAAAATATGGACCGCCCAGAAGTTCCTCGAAGCTCGTCCACCCCGTCCAGTAGCAGAAATTCGAGTCACCGTTCTCGATCTTTGCACGGGAAGTCATCCACCCACTCCAAAGAGAGGCAATCAACTGTCTCTTCTAACAAGTCCTCACACACATCTTCCAGACCAATTTCTCCATGCCCCACGGTGTCATCCATTTCAAGCTCCCTCTCCACCCCACCCTTGAGCATCAGTTCTTCATTCTCTGACGTCTCCATGTCTGCATCACCTCGCTCCATTTCAAAACCTATACCAATCCTGACCCCAGTGGAGGAAACTAGCACTTACACCACACCTGAACTTGGGGTTGAAGATGTTAACCATCATGAAGACATTGATCCTGACGAGAAAGCCAGTAAGCATCTGGGCGAGAGCTCTAAACATTTACAATTTATATCTGACTACATTTATCTCAGTGAAATTTACCGACGGCAGAGATGACCCGAGTCCGTCATCCTTGCAGGAACAGTTACCCCAGAATCCAATCATGTCATTCTCGATTTCCTTGGACGAGTTCGCCGCGCGTTCGCGTCATTTACGTTTCTGAAAATTCCTGGAGATTCTTCAGGGAAGATGCAATGCCAACGATAGGGTCTCGGAACCCAGTTCCCTATGCCTTTTTAATCGCAAGCCGGAGCAGAGCTGGTCTGGGGCAGGATTCCTGATGCAGACAACCACTGCTGAATGCGGCAGAAATAATAATATTCATATGTAGCCCGAACTATCCTAAGTAATTTCCAAGTAATGCTTCATTTAGAGTCCAATAGATATTCTTTTAATATAACGTGCCCCGTCAAGTCAGATCCAGAAACAGTTTTCCAAGCATGTCAAGCCAATTCGTGGACCAATTTTCACGAAACAACTTTTCATCGACAGCACATTACATAGTTACTAAACACAATTTAAGAGTCTAATCATGCAGGGAGGGACCACAACCACATTTTTAACTCCCATCTTTGCTCCAGCGCCTAAATCATTTCGAGTTGGAGCCACAATCTTATCTCGATAACGTATCTCATAATCCATCAAAAATGTGTGATGCGTGCTCTTGGCTCCCCATTCATTGAGACAAAGAGGTCAGGGACTCGTAAGAACAACATATTTAGATATCCCTAGGTCATAGCTACAAATACATATATAATTTAGAGCTTAGACACCCATGCCTCATCCCACAGGCCATCCACGAGGCGTGGAAAAATATTGGTGGTTGGGTCATGTGATCGATCCAACGCCCTTCGCGCCAGGATACGTTTTCCGGGCACCGCACAGGTTTCCGGGTGGAGGATCGCTTATTTGTACCAGGCAAGAAAAGATATCTGGATTCTGCCTCTTTTTCGACCTATGTGTTTTGGGGCATTCGGCGATCGCACGGTTGACGGAAAGGTCCAGGAAAACTTTCATACCGAGTCCTACTTTGAGGTAATAAACTTGACGACCAAAATTTACAAGCAACAACAAACCCTCAGGAATTTCGGGCATTGAAGTTTACAGGAAGGATATCGCGAAAGACAGAATTCAAGGATATCGATGGAAAAGGCACATACGCCTTAGACTCCCTATTATGCCCTTCTGTCAGATAATATATATGTCTATTACTTCAACGTCTCTGATCCCAAGCTATACGCAGGCTAATAAGTAATCTGTCTTCGCCAGCGTACTTCGCGCCAGGATCAGGTTTAACTGCCCTGGTTAATGTTTTTACCCACGTTGCATCTCCCTATGGAAAATGGGGCCGGGGATACCCGGGACACTTGCCACGGCCAACTTGGAGTGCCCTGAGAGCGTTGTTTCTCTGATACCACGTCGTACCATCCCCTTTCTCCACCAGGACTTCGTCTTCTCTCGAGTCCCTCACATTCTTTTATCCTCCACATATACCACCCATACCACCTCGTTTCTGTCTCTCAGCGACCCCTGAGAACCAAAAAAGAATTTAAACCACCCACCCAACGAGACGTTGCACAATGGTCAAATTTGCCGCTATTCTCCCTGCTGTTGCTCTCCTGGTCGCCTCCTTCAGTGGCGTTGCGGCGGATTTGAAAGTTACGAGTCCCTCCTCTTCAATTTGGTGGGGTGCGTACAATTTTTCTATAACTCCCGAATAGAGGGGGAAGGAGTTGAGACAGAAACCTGGCTGACTTTCTATATTCTCTATGACCTATAGTTGCCAAATCCCTCAACGAAATTGCATGGACATGCAAGGACACAACTATCGATCAGTTCACGGTTCTGTAAGCTCCGTTTCGTGCACTCGAGTCCTCCAGCATCCTTACTTACCACCGCAGGGTAAATAACGCCGACCCCAAAATTCTCGTCGCCCCTATTGCGGTGATTGCCATCCAGAAGAACTACGATTGCTCGATCACCATCACCCAGGACCAGGCCAACCAACCCGTTGGTACTGGCTGGACGGTTTTGTTGGCCAACCCGTTGAATAATACCGACGTGCGTCCAAGTCTCCAGATAATTTCCTCTCTCTGTGCTTCCTTCTTCTATATCTGGGATATGCTCGTATGATTTGCATGTTCCCAGTCGGCCAACTTTTCTCCAATTATGGTTTGCCTTGTTGTGGGCTGATCTGTTCGGCTCTTTTTTTCCTTTGTTTTATTTTCATTTTCCATTTCTGCTGTCGTGACGTCACCTCTGGCCTTGCATCACGCCAGCTTTAGACGTTGGAAGTCTGATCGACTGGGACGTATGCCTCGGATTCCAGAGTGGCTTGATGTATCTCGTGGTCATCTCAACCGGCTTATTGGCGTACCTACCAATATGGCTCGGTTCGTTTCCCCACCGTCTTTGTCACGAGTTTTCATCTCTATTTACCTGCCATGGAATCGCTGGATCGCAACTTCTGGGATGATGACTGGACGCCTACCTCATCATCCAGAGTTGTCCAGCACCTTGACGCCCACGTTATAATAGCGCACGGGTGTCGAACGTCCCTGGTCCCTTGGTCTTTCTATGCCATGTGCGATCAATGAAAAAAAGTTCTTTCGCCTTGCTCCAGATTCGTCAAACCTGTTCTTCCCTACCTTTTTCACTTTCCGCCTTCGCTGACGAAGTTTACTAATTCATCTTCACTCTCTTACAGGTCTACGCTACGTCCGAACCCTTCGAGATCAAGCCTCTTGGTTGCGCCTATCCCTCGCAATCTACCCCAACTTCTGCCAACTCTAGCGGTTCCGGTAGCGCGTCTACCTCGAAACCTACCTCTGCCGCGGTCGGCATGGGCGCTGGATTTGGAGGCGCATTCGCTGGTGCCTTGGCCGCCGCTGCTGCCCTATGGGCTTAAGTCGTTAATATTGAGTGCGTCAGCGCTCACGGACGGCGGTAACTTTTAAGTGCGCTTAATGCTCTGCGCAGCGGATGATTGGTTCACTGTTTCTTTTATGCATTTGATGATGAGGACAATGTCTTTTGGATACTTTTGTTGTTTGAAGTTCGCGATATATATACGTACTCGATGTTGTGTGTTTGTGTGATCCCCCCTTTTTTAATCCTTGCTGTTCGCGATATCCACCTTCTAATAGCTCGTCGGTTTGCCAAGGTCGTTCAGGGTGTAATTCATAATGCATGAACCATGGGATGCGGAAGGGGAAAGGCTGACGTTGATTCGAGTTTCATAATTTAGAGATGGACATTTCTCTATGGTAATAACAATCGCCGTTTTTCAAGTGACCAGACCTACCTTTCAGAAGTGCTTTGCATGGCTCACATTCTGACGGCGAGTCCAGGAATTCGTTCTTTCTTCCTGGAATCTTCCAGAGTGGCTTCCAATGGAGGCATAAATATATAGTATGAAACTAAAAAGCTGCGCGATAGCGGGAATCGAAGTGAGCGACGACCACAATGGAGTGCTCAGAGGGCGTAAAAACCGAGTGGGCCCATTGATTTAGAACTAAAACTTAAGTATTTACTAGATGCAACTTAGATGGGTGCGGGGATGAGGGAAAAACGAGGTGCTTCTTGGACGGCAGAGGGGAGACTTAGATGGGGCTATCAGATGGGGGCTGTTCGAATTTCGCGGGCGGTTGGTTGGATGCAGCTTGCGATATGTACAGCCGGACGATGCACTTTGCAACTGAAGGTGGATTACAAGATTAGATAAATGGTCGGTTACATAATCTTTAATTCAAACTCCGTCACGATCTGTTCAACTTGCACAAAGTTCGAGCCAGTTCGTTCCATCACATTGTCGCTGCTCACCTATAATGACTCGCACTTGGACGCAGGAAGAGATCATCAAGTGGAAAAATGCAAGGGATAAGCAGAGGATAAACCAAGGACTACCTCCCTTTGACGAACTTGACTCGAACGAAAAGGAAACTGCTTTGAAGGAACAACGAAAAGAATTATTCCAAAGCACCCTACTCACTGTGAAGTCGGCGGCATGGCCACTAGGTCGACGTCCCTCGTCTGCGTATCCTGCACCGCGTTCTGGTACCCTTGAACTTCCTCGATATCTCTCGGCTTCTGAATGCGATCGCGTAAGTTGAACCATTTAAATAATGTCAGCGTTTTCGAACATAACCAATGTTTTGCAGTTGAAATTCAAAGTGGGTGACGACCTGAACTTGCTCACCTTCCGACATTATGACGAGGGTGCCGAATCACTAAAATCTTCCGGAAGTTCGCCTATCCCTCGCAATCTACCCCAACTTCTGCCAACTCTAGCGGTTCCGGTAGCGCGTCTACCTCGAAACCTACCTCTGCCGCGGTCGGCGTGGGCGCTGGATTTGGAGGCGCATTCGCTGGTGCCTTGGCCGCCGCTGCTGCCCTATGGGTTTAAGTCGTTAATATTGAGTGCGTCAGCGCTCATGGACGGCAGTAACTTTTAAGTGCGCTTAATGCTCCGTGCGGCGGATGATTGGTTCACTTTTTCTTTTATGGATTTGATGACGAGGACGATGTCTTTTGGATAGTTTTGTTGTTTGAAGTTCGCGATATATATACGTACTCGATGTTGTGTGTTTGTGTGATCCCCCCTTTTTTAATCCTTGCTGTTCGCGCTATCCACCTTCTAATGGCTCGTCGGTTTGCCAAGGTCGTTCAGGGTGTAATTCATAATGCATGAACCATGGGATGCGGAAGGGGAAAGGCTGACGTTGATTCGAGTTTCATAATTTAGAGATGGACATTTCTCTATGGTAATAACAATCGCCGTTTTTCAAGTGACCAGACCTACCTTTCAGAAGTGCTTTGCATGGCTCACATTCTGACGGCGAGTCCAGGAATTCGTTCTTTCTTCCTGGAATCTTCCAGAGTGGCTTCCAATGGAGGCATAAATATATAGTATGAAACTAAAAAGCTGCGCGATAGCGGGAATCGAAGTGAGCGACGACCACAATGGAGTGCTCAGAGGGCGTAAAAACCGAGTGGGCCCATTGATTTAGAACTAAAACTTAAGTATTTACTAGATGCAACTTAGATGGGTGCGGGGATGAGGGAAAAACGAGGTGCTTCTTGGACGGCAGAGGGGAGACTTAGATGGGGCTATCAGATGGGGGCTGTTCGAATTTCGCGGGCGGTTGGTTGGATGCAGCTTGCGATATGTACAGCCGGACGATGCACTTTGCAACTGAAGGTGGATTACAAGATTAGATAAATGGTCGGTTACATAATCTTTAATTCAAACTCCGTCACGATCTGTTCAACTTGCACAAAGTTCGAGCCAGTTCGTTCCATCACATTGTCGCTGCTCACCTATAATGACTCGCACTTGGACGCAGGAAGAGATCATCAAGTGGAAAAATGCAAGGGATAAGCAGAGGATAAACCAAGGACTACCTCCCTTTGACGAACTTGACTCGAACGAAAAGGAAACTGCTTTGAAGGAACAACGAAAAGAATTATTCCAAAGCACCCTACTCACTGTGAAGTCGGCGGCATGGCCACTAGGTCGACGTCCCTCGTCTGCGTATCCTGCACCGCGTTCTGGTACCCTTGAACTTCCTCGATATCTCTCGGCTTCTGAATGCGATCGCGTAAGTTGAACCATTTAAATAATGTCAGCGTTTTCGAACATAACCAATGTTTTGCAGTTGAAATTCAAAGTGGGTGACGACCTGAACTTGCTCACCTTCCGACATTATGACGAGGGTGCCGAATCACTAAAATCTTCCGGAAGTAATTTTGTGACGGATGGTTCAATTCAACCAAAGAGGTCTCTCCGCACTTTTAACTCTGCCACGAATTAACTAGCTGAATATCTTAGGAACGAATACCTTGGACCTTCTCCGAATGTGGCGGGATATCGTTTCACGCAAGGCGTCGCAGAAATCAAATTTTGGGATGACTATTTGAAGACGATGTGGATTGGAAAACACCAATGGGATGTTGAACTTGAGTTCGACCCAGCGGTTGAAAGTTGGTTCGTGGTTGAATAAGTGTCATTTAAAAAACCATTACTTCTGTTTAGACACCGGCGGATGTGTATGCCAATGAATGGGTACAGTTGAAGCTTGGGGCACAAGTTGACCTGCATCCTACAGAGGTCTGGAGGATGACGTTGAGAGTGGGCGGCAATTGCGTCTCTGGTAATCCAAAGGCACAGCTCTACCTCCTGGTCAATGGTATCGCATGACCAACTCAAAGGACGAATATGCCCGGGACTAGTACTTGCCTTGATCGGCGGGAAGATGGCGATCCGCCACGACCACTATCTTCGCCTAGGTTGACATGCCTGCCCGGGAAGTTTACTTCCCCTCCACGTCCTTTCGCAAACGCTTGTACAATTTCCACAACACTGAAGATATCAAAGGTGGTGCTACGGAACCTGGTTCGATTTCAGAATCCGAGATCAAAGACGTAGCCCAGTATTCCACGTCAGGGGAATACTTGGGTGGAATCCTTTGAGCGAGATTCGAATGCGGGAATGTGTAGATTATCAGACTTGGTCTTCGTCGCGGGCATCATAAATTCATGTGGGCTCGCAGGCTACATAACTCGGGAAATCTTTTGTACAAGCGGCATGGTATTTATTGTTATCAACTGCTCTTTTTCGTCACCTTCATCAACATGGGGTCAGGACGCTCATGCACCTGTCACAAGCTTCATATCGAATATTCCACTGTCATAGGAATCCATGCAGGTTGATCTATTCCGAGGAACTTCTGGGATTTGAGTACTTTCAACAATGTCTCGGGGGCTTACCTCTGGAACGCTCTTTTGAGGAAAGGCTGACAATGATGTAAAGTGGTGGGAAAGAATGTCGATTGCATCGCGTCCCAGAGGTAAAACCTTCTGTTCATGGGGAACCAGTCCCCCGAAGTCCATTCGTTCGGTAGTGTCTCCTGGAATCTGGGAAAAAAATAAGATATCTTTGAAAGGATCAACTCAAGAAATATACTTGCCGCTTCCTCGAAATGAAACAGTCCTCCCGTGAAAAGCTATACCAGATGTTTCCCGGAACCTTAAGCCCGGGACCATTTTCAAGGGCTTGAAGCTCCGTGAGGTTGTCAGGTCCGACGTAAACCTCCAAGGTCCCCCACAGCTGCAACATTAAACGGAAGAGTGGGAGGATCTGCGCAAATGCCGCACGTAGGCAAGGCTTCGACACGTCCTGGAATTTTAGCTCGCGAACAATTCGACCATAATGTTGTCCCTTGATTTCTACAATCCAGATGTCCGCTTGATCCAACCTTTCAACGTTATGTGAGCTTAGAGTACGAGGTTTTGAACTTTATTTTATGGATAGGTTGAAGGTCAGGTTTGACCACTTTGATATAAACACGAATACTTGGGATGTCAAGGTCCTGCATTTCGAGATCGATTAGAATTTTGAAATTACGGGCTCAGGACTTGCTCACCCTCGGTGTCAAGAGCGCAGCACCTATTCGAGTGTGACTAATGAACTTCCTTGCAATACGTGCCTTATTACTCACCAGTTGCTTCATACACCTTATTGAGCTCGAAAGCTCTTGACAATATATAAGGGATATTCTCCGGATTTCGAAAACGTGCCCCTCTCTAAATAATGGAAATTGTCAGGAAAAAGAGACCGGCACGCGAAGTGTATATGGAGTCGCGCGTACTTCGATCCCGACAGGCATCCAATGCATACAGTTTATTATCGACACTTTCGCTTCTGGTTTCTATACGAAAAAAAATCGAGGAGGTAAGAAATAATCAGTTAAGGGTTGATTGCTCACCATGACGAGTAGGCATCTTCGAATGGCCATTGAGGGATCGGAATCTTTCGTATCGAACCATTGAGGAGGATACTGGCCTCCGAACCCCTTTGCTGCGTGGGGCAGACGGCCTCGGAGCATCCAGGAAAGATAAAGCTCTCGACTCCCAACTTCAACTGCGACCTGAGAGCCCGATACGAAACTTTCGCTCAACTTTATAAACTCTATATCTAACCGCAGGAATGAAACAGTGTGTAGACAGGACCCACAAAGCCAGCATACCTAAACTTCTTTTTTCCCGTTGGCAGCACAGGTCGTGCATCGTGGTGGTGAAGCGCGCGATCAATGGTCCAGTCGAGGAAAGAACTTGTGAACTAGAAGCGCTTCTGAGCTCGAATGTAATTGAAGAAAATTGTTCTATTGTACTGAACAAAATGTCAATTGAGACCGAGAATCTCATACGTTGGATAAAATGAGCTTGGAAACTTACATGTCAAACTCGTTCGTGTTACTGTCGGTCTCTTCCTTTCCCTTTGGAAGCCAAACCATCATATCCGACAATGCCACTTCAGACCGGGATACATGGGTCCCGCGGTCGCATCCATCTACTTTGATGGACAGAAGGAATTCTTTCCCCTCGTCGCCTTGCAAGGCTGACGGATTCAAAGTTAGTCCTTCGACTCAAAAGTAAAAGGGAAGCCTCACCGGTTGCTGCAAGCACACATATGCCCAAGTTCACAAACATTCGACTGTCTGAATTTGAAGTCATTTATGGTAAAGGATTGGGGGCAAGTGTAATGCAAGGCCAACCCTAAGAGTCTTTGTATGGAAATTGGAATCGCTTTATCCTTGTATTTATTATACTTCTCTCTGTTCACCCAACCACACACATCGGTTGGCATTGAGCCTTATTTGGTTTATCCCTTATAGACTTGGTAGACCGGCGTCAAATCAACGTGGAACAAGGCTGCCCACTTCCTAATGCACCAATCTTCGCGAAGTACCTCTGAAGACGACATTCCATGTATGCCCAATGCTTCGTACTGACTTTGGCGCAGTACAACAGTGCGAGTTCGTTAGGGGTTTTCCTCCAAGCTGACAATTTCAGCAGACGCTGCGCATTCCGCTTCCTTCCCTTCGCAAAATCCCTCTCGCCATTACCTGGAATCTCGCAAAGCGCGAGAATACGACCTGAAGCGACCAATCTAATACGACGCTTACAAGCAGATTTGAGAGGAAGGGTCATTACCCCTCCAAATTCGCGTGAATGGCATAGCAATTGCATGGATCACTTCCATATACACCTGGAAGGAGCCCTTGAATGAATCTTGATTCTGACGAAGGAGGATGGAGAGATCTACCGGAAAGAGTATTCCCAAATTATGCCATGGGCTCGTTTGCAGATGCAGACCAGGTAGTCAAGCCCAGTCACTCAGCAGAAAGTCCAAAGTCCATCGTCCCCTAATCTCAGAGCCACCAGTGCTGGGGATGGAAGCAGGTTCGAAATCGAAGTTATATAATGATACGAGAGCTTCACACGATGCAAAGCCCGGAACATGACACGGAATTTAGCCTAGCGATTCATAGAGAACGCCAGTTCTCAATCACGAGGACGATAATGACAAGAGGAATACATTTTCTGGAGACTTGTGGAGTAGAAAGGAATTGGAAGGCCGATGGGATGTGGGAGAATGATGGTCAGGGCGCGATGCAGGATGAAGGTGAAGCGGCATGGTACCGCTCTTTGGAGATCAATCAGATGGTAGGATGTGTGTGGAGATGCTATGGCCTGTTGGCACTCTTCGGGTGCGCTGGCCATTTTCTTTTCCTGGTGCAACGTTGAGATGCGCATGGACTCGGCGATGGCTATGACGTGAGTTTGGGATGTTGGGCGCAGTGAGGAAAACCGGTGGGACGCGATTTCCAAAGGAAACGTTAATGGAGTCCTATACCATTGGGAGACGATAACGGGTACGCAGAAAGTGCGGCGGATGTGAAAAAGGACCATGACTGCATTGAGAATGAAAGACGTCGGGATTCAGTGTTCTGTGCTAAATCGAAGTTAGACGGCGAGCTGGTAGGCAAAACAGGCTATCCAGCGACTTTGTACCGATCCGAACGTACTTACTTCAGTGCTAACTCGGAGCGCAACGTCCAACTTTCAAGTTCAACGTCCAACGTTGGTTGGATGGGTCACATGACCCAGCCATCATACCTTTCCACGCCTCGTGGATGGCCTGCGGGAGGAGGCATGGATGGCTAAGCTATGAATTATATATGTACTTGTAGCTATGATCTAGGGCTATCTAAATGTGTTGTTTTTACGAGTCCCCGACCTCTATATCTAACTGAATGCGGAGACGAGCGCGCATCACACATTTTTTATGGATTATGTGATATGACTCGGACTGATTTAGGCGCTGGAGCGAAGATGGGATTTAAAAATGTGGTTGCGGTCCCTCCCTGCATGATTAAACTCTTAAATCATGTTTAATAACTAGTGGGCTGTCGATTAAAAGTTGTTTCGTGAAAATTGGTCCACTAACTGGCTTGACATGCTTGGAAAACTGTTTCTGGATCTGACTTGACGCGGACGGGGCACGTTATTAAAAGAATATTAACGGAACTCTAAACGGGGCATTACTTGGGAATTACTTAGAATAGTTCAGTCTACATGTGAATATTATTATCTCCCCCGCGGCCAGCAGTGGCTGCCTGCATAGAGATTCCTTCCTCAGACCAGCTCTGCTCCGGCTTTCGATTAAAAAGGCATAGGGAACTGGGTTCCGGGACCCTATCGTTGGCGTTGCATCTTCCCTGAAGAATATCCAGGATTTTTCAGGAACCCGGATGACTCGAACGCGCGGCGAATTCGTTCAAGGAAATCGAGAATGACATGATTGGGTTCTGGGGTAACTGTTCCTGCAAGGATGACGGACTCGGGTCGTCTCTGCCGTCGGTAAATTTCACTGAGATAAATGCAGTCAGATATAAATTGTGGATGTTTCGAGCTCTCGCCCAGATGCTTACTGGCTTTCTCGTCAGGATCAACGTCTTCATGATGGTTAACATCTTCAACCCCAAGTTCAGGTGTGGTGTAAGTGCAAGTTTCCTGCACTGGGGTCAGAATTGGTGGTATAGGTTTTGGAATAGAGCGAGGTGATGCAGGCATGGAGACGCCTGAGAAGGAGGAATTGATGCTCAAGGGTAGGGAGGAGACGGAGCTTGAAAAGGATGACACAGTGGGGCATGGAGAAATTGGTCTGGAAGATGTGTGCGAGGACTTGTTAGAAGAGACAGTTGATTGGCTCTCTTTGGAGTGGGTGGATGATTTTCCGTGCAAAGATCGGTGAGAACTGTGACTCGAATTTCTGCTACTGGACGGGGCAGACGAGTTTCGAGGAACTTCTGGACGGTCCATATTCTCGAGGGTCAGAGACTTTCCATCTGGGATTTGAGGAGCAGCCGATAAAGTAGTAGAATGGGAAAGACTGTCGACCGCATCGGGTGACGCCAATACCGATGGATTTCTTTGTTGCCCAGACATTGATCCGCCATGGGTGCTAACCCCCTTTCGAAGAGACGCTGAGGCTGATAAAGAAGTAAAATGGCGGGAAAGAATGTCGACCCCGTCGCGTCCTAAAGGTAGAATTATCTGTTCCTGAGGCACTAATTCACCAAAGTCCACTTTCTCGATTGTGTCTGCGGGAACCTTTGGGTGGGGGGAATAAGATATTCTTGACCGCATCCGTAAATCAAGTACACGTACCGCTTCCTCACAAATGAAACAACCTTCCTCTGAAAAACTATACCAGATATTTCCCGGAACCTTAAGCCCGGGACCGTTTTCAAGGGATTCCAGCTCCGTGAGGTTGTGAGATCCGACATAAATCTCCAAGGTGCCCCGCATTTGCAACATTAAACGGAAGAGTGGGAGGACCTGCGCAAATGCCACGCGTAGGAGAGGCTCCGAAGAGTCCTGGAATTCCAGCTCGTGAACAATTCGACCATGATATTGTCCATTGATTTCTACAATCCAGATGTCTGCTTGATCCAAATTTTCAACGAATGTGAGCTTAGAGTACGATGTTTCAAACTCTACTTTATAGATAGGTTGAAGATCGGGTTTGACCACGTCGATGTAAACATGAATATTTGGGATACCAAGGTCCTGCGTTTGGAGATCGATTAGAATTCGAAATTACGGGCACCCGATGCTCACCCTCTGTACCAAGGTTACACCACCTATTCGGATATGACTAGTGAACTTCCAAATGCATGCCTAATTACTCACAAGCTTCTTGATAAACTCTATTGAGCTCGAAAACCCTTGACAATATATAAGGGATATTGTCCGGGTCTCGCAAAAGTGCCCCTCTCTAGATGATGGAAAATGTCAGGAAAAGATGCAGGAAACGGAAAGAATATTTGAAGCCGTCCGTACTTCGCTTGCAACAGGTATCCAATCCATGCAGCTTATGAAGGACCATGTCGCATCCGGTTTCTATTCAAGGAAGAAATCAATGAAGTAAGAAATAAGCAGTTAACGCTGGATTTCTCACCATGCCTATCAGGCATCTCTTAATGGCCTTCGAGGGCGCGAGATCTCTCACATCATCGAACCAATAAGGAGGATACCTTTGTTTCCTACGTGAACCATTCGCTGCTTGAGGCAGACGACCCCGGAGCATCCAGGAAAGATAAAGTTCTCTACTCTCAACTTGATCTGCGACTTGAGTGTCAGACTCGAAACTTTCTCGCAGCATTGTAAACTCTAGGCCTAGACTCAGTCATTAGACAGTGTATAGAGAGCATCACCAAATCCGGCATACCTCTTTTTGCCCGTTGGCAGCACAGGTCGTCCATCGTGGTGGAGAAGCGCGCGACCAATGGTCCAGTTGAGGAAAGAATTTGGGAGCTTGAAGCGCTTCTGAGCTCGAATGTGATCGAGGAGAATTCTTCTACTGTACTGAACAAAATGTCAGTTGAGACTGAGGATCTCATACGTTGAATAAAATGAGCTTGAAAACTTACATGTTGAACTCATTCCCGTTAGCGTTCGTCTCGTCTTTTCCCTTTGGAAGCCATATCATCATGTGCGACAATGCCACTTCAGACCGGGATACATGGGTTCCGCGGTCGCATCCATCTACTTTGATGGACAGAAAAAATTCTTTACCCTCGTCGCCTTGCAAGGCTGACAGACTCAATGTTAGTCCTTCGACTCAAAAGTAAAAGGGAAGCCTCACTGGTTGCCGCAAACACACGTATGTTTACGTTCACGAACATTCGACTCTCTGAATTTGGGGTGATTTATGGGAAGGGGGGACAAGTATGAGAGACGTTCCAACTTAGTGGCGCTTTTATCCACGGATTCAATTCTGGGTATCCTTGTAGTAGATCACACATGTCATCATCGCCTGGCGGCGTTGAGCCTTATTTGGTCGACCTTTGGTCGACCTACATCTTCTTATAAATACTTTGTGCCGTGTTTGGCAGAAGTACACAAAGTCGCGTATGGCAACGATAAATCACCCAGCTGTCGTGAACGACTCCAAGGAATCTTCGGTCCCGAAGAAGGAAGATCTAAGGGTACCTCGTGCGCATCCACAGCCCACCATTCCAAATTTCGCTTCCACCAGCGCCGATGCAAACAGAAGCCGATTCGAGATCGAAGCCGTACATACTTTGTTTGGACGCACTGAACGGCTCTTTTCTGTTGGGATTGCAGTCCGCATGTTCCAGGGATGAACGTTGAACATTGCAGAACGCAGTATCTGGACGGAATTAACATGGCACATGGAATTACTTGGTCCTGGTGCCATCGGAAGGAGACGACATCTACGTACAAAGCATTCCATGTTTATATATTGTGCAAACAAATTGACATAGGCATCTTGACCGGAGGAACTCCCGGAGGGTAATACCTCGGGATGAAAACTGGAAAGGATGATTAAAGGAACCAGATAATTTCGTTAGTGGCCAACATGAAGATTCCGGCTATCGAGGGCAATCTCCAGGAAGTTGCGATGGGTATTACCCACTTCCATGAACCTCATCAGCTTGTGGTTAAGTAACGCTGTCGAGCCATACCAATCGATGCCGGTGGGAGGAGAGACGATAGCAGGTCCGTGGAAAGTGCGTGGGATGTGCAAAGACTGCACATTGAGAACGAGGGTGCCGGTATTATGCGGTGGTCTGCGCTAACTCGGAGTGAGACAGCGAGCGGTTAGATTCGCCCTGGGCGAACTTCATGAACTAGTTCGCTGGGTGGGTGGATCGCCTCGGGCGGGTTTTACAGGTCCTCCAGTAGAGCGACAGGATGTCCGGTGGGTTCGAGCCTAAGTTTGTACAAAGTCTTTGGCGAGTTCCTTCGTTTCCAACAGGATGCAGAGGTTGATGGAGGAATGGGAGAAAGACGAGACACGGATCGTGATCAATGTTTCCTTCTGCAGAAAAGAAATGGAAATGCAAGTTTAGTGATAGAAGGGCTAGGGGGAGGTCGTTGTGGAAAGACAATATGTAACTGGAACGTACATTCATGAGCATACAGAACCTCTGCTTTGCTTGTCGTGCACCACGATCATGATCTGAATCCTCTAAGTTGATGACAAAGGTATCAGCCCCGAAGCTCAGCCTGAGAGGGCCTTCCGTGAAAGCTAGTATTGATATTGGGCGCTGAGGAACTCTCGAGTCCCTATGACCTGATTTACATCCAAAATCGACCTCGTGTATTTTTCTCCGATCCCGGCACCCCCTTGGGGGCACCAAACAACGCCAACGTCGGCCAACGGAAGCACGGAAGATAGGAATGCCCTAGTATTATCCGTAGCAATGAGAAACAAGGTGCAACCAGGTAACAACTCTCTCGCACTCACAGTCAAGGTTCATCATCCCGTAAACCATGCGACAGGGCATGACCTGCGTCTTACGACACTCTTCCCCAAACACGCCGCTCATGTCAACGCAACGGCTATACAGTTGAGCGGGGTGATATCTTCGACAGTCACTGTTCGGGTGACTCTGAACACGGTACTTAGAACACCGCGGCGCCCCTGAACTGTCGGCGGGGAAGGTGTAATGCATCTGGGAACGATGCTTTTCGATTATATCCGTACGGAAAAGGGGCTTAATGGGCTTAGGCCGGTATTGGGCAAGTATTAGGAACTGTTTTTTCTATATAAAAATAGGTCAGAGTTCAATATAAGGAGATGGGAAAGGCCATGCAGAAGAGTGGAGAAAATGGGGCGAGGAATCATAAGCTAGACAACGGCGTACGTGGTTCAAAACTTCAAACACACGGGCATTGACTATTTCAATGTCGCACTTTCAATAAAGCGGTCGCTTCAAGGGGTGGATTTTGAAACCTCTTTGCATCGGGACTTCAACATGAGAGGACAAATTGGGATTGAATACAACCCGAACCTTGCCGAAGGAGAACAAATGGAAGAACGAGCAGAAAATTAGGCAATCAAGACCACGAAATGGAGATTCGCCAAAAATAATAAAACTGAGAGTGAAACGGAAGAGAAATACATACTAGCAAGTATCTCTTAATCAGAGTTTGCGGATAGATATATCGATGGAAAGCACCAATCTAAAACCAAAAAAAAACGGGGTACAAATCTGCCAACCATAGAGGTTCCAGTTTCAAGCCATTCAGAAGAAAGGGTTGATGGGAACGCACCATACACACGAAAAGACTTGTCTAGGGTATGCACGAGGAACAGTATTCCGTTTGTTTCTCTTGATAATAAGTTCCACCGACCACAACCTAAATAAAAACCGAACATCAATGCAAGAGCCATTCATGAAAAGGACGATCAGGAACTCACGTACGTTGCGTGCCCCATGCCATAGTCTAGTGACGGACATGAGCTAGGATGGACAGAGCATTCGAACGATGTTGCTCCCAGATTCTATGACCATCCTCGAAGCTGCTGAAATTCGGGGACTCCTGAATACGACGTTCCCGCGCTTTTTATTCCGTACGACCTCGGACCCTCCCTCCGTCATCCCACCAGAACCAGCTTCTTTTCCTCCATTCCACCGGAAAAATTCATCCGACCATGGACATTCTCTCGAAAGCTAAGTCCATGATAAGGCCGCATGACAATCCACCTGCGGTTTCCGCTACGTTTGTTATGCCCGCTTCAACACCAGCCAACCCGGCCCAATGCAAATGGCAAGGACGATAACCTCGGGGGCGTACAACGTAGTGTCTCCTGCCGAGGAAGAAGAACCTTCAAATTGAGCGGGCGTTTGAAGACGATCCGATACAAAGGAGACTCAAACGCGGAGGATATGTGCTAGTCGTTGTCGTTGTTGTTACTATTTTAAAGTTCTTGCCGAATCCAGGTGCATAAAACACAACGATTGTGACATTCCGTTGAAAAAGGTAACCGAGGGATGGGCGTGAAGCGGAGCCAGAACAATGAGATCAAGAACGAGTAGAAGGCCTGCTGCGAGCGGATAGCCAACGTTGTCGAACACAAGGTTCAGATTCGGAAGCGCGAGAATAGAAACGCGCCTTTATCAGGTAAAATCAGTCATCCAAATGAGGGAACGACGAGAATTCACGAAATGCGCAACCAACCATCAACATACCAAATTGGGAATTCTCACGGCACTTGTTCGTGTTGGTTTTTTTGCATTCGGTCCATCATCCATATATGGTCGACCAAATCGAGACGACTGGCAACCGGGTCCAACATGATAAGATAAGATAAATCATCCTTTCTCTCATTTTTGACCAATTTCGAATAGACATGACTTGCAGTATACGTAGATAACCTATGTTCTCAACCCGGGGGGAGGACTTGGTCTGAAAGTAAGGATAGGAAAGCGGAATAGTCTTCGTCTGTCCACGCGGGCACATTCCAAATCGAGACGCCTGGCAACCGCTTCCCATTTTGGTCGACCATAAACGACCGAACGCAAAAAAACAACGGGACAAGGTTTTCCGAAACAGTTGTAAGTAGAACAGACCTTAATAAACAAATGACAATCGATATAAAGCGGACTATCAAGCAACATCGGGTCTCTTGATATCCATCGCCATAAAATCCGCGCACTTAATCTGCCAGTTTGTGATACGCCGATAATGCCTGATAACAAAGTAAGCAGATCGAGCTTGGAATCGAAATCCTTGATTAACGACTTTGGGACTAGCACAACAGGATCTGGGAATGTGGGAGTAGATATAAGTATTTCCCGGCCAAATTAGCAGGGGATGAAGATCCATGGCAACCTTTGCTCGAAAGCTTGATCAAGAAGGAGAATATTCGATGCAATTCCTGGAAAGACGAAGTTCAGAACCTTTTACTCTTTGTGAGTGCCTGTCTCCTTCAATCAGTGTTTTCTATTGAACACCCTCTGTTATCTGATTCTAGGCTGGCCTTTTTTCAACGGTCGTAACCGTCCTTCTGGCGCAATCATACAAATTGCTACAAGAAGATCAGGATGAGAAATTGGTTGCGCTTGTCACAAAGACTGCCTTGAAATTTGATATGATCCTCGACACAGATAACATGATTTCATCCAAAGCCACTTTCTCGCCCCCCAAATCTGTCGTTCTCATCAACACCTTGTGGTTTCTTAGCCTCGTGCTAAGTTTATCCACCGTTCTTTTTGGCACGACGTCGTTGCAGTGGCTAAGAGAGCACCAGCATTATGGAGACCGACTCACGGCGCAGGAAGCAGTTGCAGTATTTCATATGCGTGCTGAAGCCCTCGAAAAGTGGATGGTCCCCCAGATTTTTTCGGCACTCCCTTTACTTCTCCAAGCAGCGCTCGTATTGTTCCTTGTCGGCCTGATCGGCTTTTCGTTGGTCATCTCGCGAAGCATGGTTATCCCAATCACTCTCGCTGTAGCTGTGGGGCTCCCAATTCTCCTCGGTATTGCGACGACAGTATTACCAACAATTCAGGTCTTTTGGATTTTGGACCCTCGTGTGCACTCTAACGCCCCTGTCCCCTCCCCATGTCCTTATAAATCACCACTATCGTATGCCTTCCGGAGTCTGTCCACGCGGTCTTCGACATTGTTCGCTTTCCTGCTGGCCATCATCCGTGGAATGCGGTACCTATTTTCTTTCAAGCTTTATCACCACCTCATCCACAGATTTTTTCGACATGAATCCGAGCCACCTAAAAATCCAATTTTCACCAGACTTCCTACCCATTACTTACTTGAGGCATGGAGTCAGAATTCATGGCTCCAGCTTGAGCGCTCGTGGCTGGTAATCCGTGATGCACATTTTGAGGTCGCAAACCCCAAGTCTATAGGCCTTCCACAGATAGAAGACATGAGGACTTATTTTATTCTGCATGATAAGATTCGCGCTCTTTGCTCGGCTCTAAAACGAGAGCAGCCTGAGCAATCCCTTTGCAACATTTACAATTGCTTCCACGACATACTCCTTTCTATCTTGAACTCGAACTTCAAGCAGGATTACAAATTAAATGCCTTCGGGAATCTTTTGAGGGCCTGCTACCTGTTGATATCCCAAACGGCCGTCGACGCTCCCTTACCTCGATTCTCATGAAACCCTCAATTGAAATACTTGCCAATGAAGTATTGATCATGTTTTTGAGCCTGCCGGGTATGAGGCTAAAAACCCCACGGACGCTGAGGCCTAATGCTCTAGGAGTGCACTATCTTGAGCTTTGCACACGCATGTTGGGAAGCCTTTATGCTGGCGAGGAGCGCCAACTGTTAAAGCGGCCTGGAACCAACCTGGGAACCAAATTCTTTCAGCAGTACTACCGTGAAATAATCGACAACAATCTAGGCCAAGTCAGTCCAGAACATTTCAACGGTAGAACATTTAATTCTCTCTTAAAAAAAATTGTGTCGTGCTAATAAATCTGCGTGATCTCTTTAGTGTTCTCTCGGCAGATTTTGCTGATCTTGGAAAGGTTCTTTCTGGAGATAAACCAACATCGGCTGCGAAGCGATGATGATGTGCTACGCACGTATTATTCAAATCAAGATTTATTTGGTTTCCTACATCTAGGATCGGTTATGACCTGGCGTGCATCGAAGGACGTTGGCATTGAAACAATCTTTCGGGCAGTATCGGCCAACTTAGAACATTCCGCAAGGCAGTCGCTTTCCTTCCCATTTTCGGCAGCAGTCATTTTCATGAACTACCTCATGCCATTCTGTGCACTTTTGCAGGATGATAGAGTGCACCCAGAGGCAAGCAAGTTAATGCGCCTCTTGCGTGCGGACTTGGAGAAATATGAGGAAAAAGTAACCAGGCCGAAACTGGGAGCGTTCTACTCGAAACTTTTCCTGACTAAATTGGAAACACATCAAGAGGAAGTGCCTATCCACCTCCAAACTCGAATCATTGGATTTGCATTCAAATTGGTAAATCGCCTGAAGGCCTGGAAGGAGCCTTACGATGAATCATTGGTCCCAACCGAAAAAGATAAGGAGATCTACCAGAGAGATTTTCAAAGGTACTGCAGACCTCCCCCGCAGGCTCCTCTTCCACGTGTAAACCAGGGCGCCCAGCTGGATCGTTCAGCGGGGATGCCACCATTTTCCTATCATTCTGGGGCCGGGAAGGCCAATGCAAGCGGAATTGATATCGTATGATGATTCGAAAGCCAAGGGAACGCCCGAATTTATTCGATGCCAGCCTTGCAAACGACGTTTTTTCCTTTTTTTTGGCATTAGAATGAATATTGACGAGTACATACTGGTTGTACAAATCTATGATGAAAATTGAACCTTTCCTTGAACCCAGGTCATCCACTGTCAGGAACGGCAGAAGCTGTCACTGCAGCTGTCGGTGTGTATGGGGAGATGATTGCACTCTTCCGCTCAGAAATCCTCGACCGAAACATCATAGAACTCCATTCCTTCACCAATATTGATTCGCCCGCGGCATAAATATTAATAGAAAAGGGTATGACTACGATAGTAAGGCTTTCTATCTGTTCAGAAATGTTCGTAGTTGAGGGGAGGAAAAATGCTACTACACCGCAGCTTACACCTACACAGTACGACAGTCACCTTCTTCCCTTCACAACACAGATCCACCCGCGGAACAAGGCGCATTGAAAACTTGGACGCATTCTTTCGGATTCTCCTCCAGGGTACGTTGATCGGAATGCATGGCTTCAGGCGTAATGGAAACATTCAGCATTCCAGCGTTTGCTTCGACATCCGCCTACAAGATGGTAGCATCAGTAATCGGCAATGGTCCACATGAAATTCATATGTGCCTAGAAATAAGGACGCGCTGCCATCTTCAGCGAGCATGCCATCCGCGTCGATTCTAGGCTCCTTCGGGGTTGCATCATTTAGGTCCTCCATGTTACCGTCATCTAGGTCCTCCAGGCGCGCATCGCCTAGGCCCTCTAAATTAGTCGTAGAATTATCGCCAAAATGTGATGACCGTCTTAGTTTTATTGTGTTAGGTTTCCTTCTGACCGTCGCCACGTGTTGATAAAGCTAGGGATTGTCACGGGTTGGAGAAACCCGCGGGTAAATGCCACGGGTTGGGCCGGGGTACGGGTAGGGGTTAGGAAACTCGTACCCTTGGAAAACCCGTACCCCCAGTGCGGGTCAGGGGTTTGTTTGGAGGGTAAAAAATGCGTTATATTAGGCTTTCAAAGTCCAAATTTATGTAGCATTTATAGTAATTTTACAGAGAACATAATGCAATATGTATCTAGGTACAACATTTCGGGTTTTTGAGGTTTGAATGTTTTTTTGGGGCCTTTAAAAATTGTTTTAATTCTTATAAAAATATGTTACTAGTAGTGTGGTGTACTATAATGATATCCACCGCTGAAAAATACCGGAAAAATAAATTAAAGATGGTTTAAAACAAAAAATAAGCAAAAACCCGCAGAAAATGACTAAACCCCGGGGTTTTTAACAAACCCGCACCCGCACCCGCCAAAACCCGTACCCCTGGCCACGGGTACGGGTTCCTGCGGGTAGGGGTGCGGGTTGGCTCGGAAAACCCCAGGGTTACCCGTGCCAATCCCTAGATAAAGCGAGAAAGCCGTAGATTGTTCCCCTACGCTTCCAGGAGAGCGTCGATGATCGGTCCGTTCCACTATAGGGATCTCAAGGGGGTTGGAAATTAGCTGGCTCAATAGCGCTCCGATGGTCCATACATCCCGTGGCGGTGGTAAGCGTTGCACTGAGGCGGCACTGATTGTCTCTGGGGCGCAGTAGGCCGGAGACCCGCAAGCTGAAACCAGCGTACCCTGTAGGCGCGTTCAGCGACGTGACCAAGAACTTAACATATCTTTTTACCTCGAAAACGGTGGAAAATCCTCCTAAGGAATTCGGCATGGCTCGAATGGGGTTTTCACTTGATATCGAGACCAGGCAGTCGTCCTTTCAAATAGGTAGTGTTAGTCCTAGCAATTGTGGTGAAATATTTGCATACGTTTCTCAGGTCCCTGTAATGTGTGCCTTGAACATCAGCGAGACGAAGGCCTTGGGAGACTGGGTTATTCGATAGGGAATGATATTAATGGCAAGCTTACTGCAGGAAAGCGACTCTAGGGACGTTCTGTTGTCGGGTTGTGCCTGGGAACCACCAGGTCGGGGCAGGGGGTCATCATCTCCATTCCTTCCCGATATCGTGGATCCAACTGACTCGCTGTAGGACAGAGAGTCCTTGTCCAGCAAATTCGAGTCCTCTGATGAATGAAGTCGTCGCTGCCTATTTTTGTCTCTTCTGCGGCTAAAAAGCAGTGAGTCGTAAACGGGAGAATAAAGAAGTGCCTCATGAACAACGTACCGGTTCTGAAACCAGACCTATGTAGTCATTAGCGCTAGCTGTTTCTCCAGAAAGAGAATACATACCAGGACAGATCGTTCCGGCATATCTAGTGTTTTTGCGAGCTGCTTCCGAAGCGCAGCGTCCGGTCTGGGATTCGAGACAAAAACTTTTTCTAAGGCTCTCATCGAGGCGACCGTTGTCCGCTTTCGGCCTTTCCCCGGGTACTCTACGAACAGATCGCCAGGCCCCCCTGGCATGGGATAACTCGGTAGCTGTGAGAGATGGGCGTCTCGAGAATGGATGGACATTGAAATCTTTGCAAGGAGGTAGTCCATCTCGTTTTGTAGGGCGCTCAGCTCTGGCCGAATGTCGTGGTGCCGAAGGAAGGTTCTGATTTTGTTCCAAGTGCTATATTCCTTTACCTTTCGGTCGAGCCGTGTAACGACTCTGATATCCGCGACTGGTTAGAGATTATTAAGTTCACGAACTTCCGTAAAACACACCTGTCGATTTCCTCTTGGATTGTTGAGTCAACAAAGGATGATGTTCCCGAATCATCCTGTAAAATGGCGAGGAGGTTGGTACACCGCTTGCTTATGGCTTGGCATTGCTCCTGTTCTGGGCGTTAATTGGCATTGATTCAGAAGATGAAACAACTAACTTTATGGCCACTGATGTGTTCGATATTCCTGTATATTGAAATCACTGTATTTCGTCGAAACATCATTTAGGCAAGAGCTTTGTACAGCGAAATATTGCTTACACGTAGAAACGCATCCCTCGAGGCCCGGAGAATACGATGGACGCTCTTCTCCCCAATCAAATTCATCGGCTGGAGGGAGGGGTCTAGACGAGGGCCATTCCATTAAAGGGTAATCACTGCAAGGTTCTAACAATATTTCCGCAACATATTTCCTGGAAGAAGAGGGGGGTATGGCGACCGGCGTATGCAAGAGCCCATTAGCATCAAAACCTCCGCCTGAAGGAGGCCGAGCGTCTACTGATGCAATATCGGACTGGAGATCGAACTGGATAGAGTTCCCCGAACAATTAGTTGGAGGTGAGAGTATTGGATGAAGAAAGATCTGCGAAGGTATATGCCGCATAGAAATTTGCGGGCGGGTGTAGGCTGTAAAGGTTTCGGCTGGTTTAGATTCCACGTTTGCCTGACCATATCAACTTCAGGCTTCCAGGACAAGATATCTAATGAAGGAAACAAACCTGTCTGATGGGAGGTGAAGGAGGCTCTACAGAGACTGGAATCCCATGATGACCCAGTAGTCAATAAATCATTACACCCTGAAGGAAACGAAAGACACATACCTGCATCGTAAATGACAAGTTGCTCAGTGACGCCATCATTGGCTTGTTCCGAGCTTAAGTTAATGCTCGAGTTATTTGTGGGCATGTTCTACAACGTGAATGCATTCGCATAGCGCGGCTTTCAGCAACTAAAGGGGCTTACCTCCTGCTTCAACTGCAAGAATGCCACGCCTGCAAAGGAGAGTTATAAGATATTGCGAGATGGCTTATAGTTAATTCACTTACCATCAGCTTCGCACACATCATGGGTGGTTAACATGCGGTTGATTAGTTCTTCTGGAGAAGGCAGTCGTTGATCACTCTGACGAAAGACCGTCAGAAAGCTATTAGGCTTAAGAAAGAAGGGCGAAACCTACCTCAACGATCAGGGAGGTCCAATCTTTGTCTTCGGTTATGGCAATCCGTGCGTGAGGATTCTATAAACGAATGATTAGCAAAAAGAGTCGACGAGTCGCATCGGTCCCGACTTACAACTCTTAAAATATAGTCGTTTATCGTCTTCGATGGATGGGCAGTCTTGAAAAATCATTAAGCAACGACTATGGGGGGTGAAAAGAAACGATATCACTAACAAGAGCGGTGTTGAAGTCGGAGATATAAACGGATGGAAGTGGTTCTTGCGGTGATGATATTGGGCTTGAGGAGCGAGTAGACCCATGCGTAGTCGTAGAGTTAGAGGGCGAGAAAGTTGTAGGACTGGAAGACCTTGTTGAGGGACCGCCGGCAGAGGAAGGAATATATGAATTCGGATACGAGTCATATTGGATATCCATGGCGGTTTCGAAGTCGAATCCTAATCCCTGCCAAACCTCATCTCGAAGCGTCGCATTCAGTGTGCGTATGAAGAGACATTGGTTCTTGTATACGCCCGAATGTCCGAAGTCGTCGCGCCTCAGCTCGTCTGTTTCTTCGGCGTCTGGACCTGCCCTCGCCTCAACCATGCCTGAATATTCCCATCCATATGTCCGACTTGAGCCATTTTCACCTGTTGGTTTGAATTTCAAGTGGAAGTCTTGGGAGGTTGAATTCGCGAATGTGGCCATCCCCCACGATGAAGCTTTATCACAGCCGAGGACCAGTCGCACGTCGCCGTTTCTTGCCTCTCGGCCACGAACATTGTTAACGTATCTGTACCAGCTCTCCGCGTTGACAGATAGATATTGACGGAATCGCGAGACCTTGGCGAGGTCCTCGGCGTGGGCGCCCTGGGGCATTGTCAGGATTGCCCCTTCGGAAGCGGCAGAAGTAAATTCAATTCCACTGCAATTCCAACATGTCAATTTTTGCTGGCTAAAAGAAAGGGAAAGACTTGCGAGAAATCATCTTCTCTAAGAGACTTTTCGACCGATGCACTGGCGAGATGGCTATTCGGGTTGAATTCCGTATGCCTGCGGATATCGCTCAATTGAAGTTGGGGGAAAAGTGGAGAAAAGCCTTCGGGAAGGCCTTGCTGATTAATAGGGTGGTCCGCAGGTAAACAAACATTGAACATAAAGTCGAAGCCTCCAGAGGCCGTGATGATCCCTACGTCACCAACAGCGATGCCTTGACGGCGATAAATATTTGGGAGGGTGCTACTGGGCTCGGGCAGCCATAACGGCGACCCACGGCCTTTCACCGCCAAGTGTCGATAGTAAATATCGCAACTTCTTTGCACAGGAAGTGACGGGAGGCCCCAAATCTGAAAGGAGTAAGGATGAATAGTGAGACCGAAACTGATTAGCGAAGAACGTACAGGTCTGGAATATCTGTCGGTATCCATGCCTGGACTAAGCTGAGCATCATTCCCATCCCCTGAATACTGCGCGGGGTGTCAGCGAATAAAATAATAGATTGCGGAAGGTCCTTACCATGTCATCTTCTTCAACGCTATCATCCATGGCAGACTCTAATGCCGTCAAAAATTTCATTAGGGTATTGGTAATGTAGGAGGAAAAGGACACACGGTTGAAGTTGATTGTGAAGTTGGCATGATGACCTCGAGCACTGCTGAATTGCCCTCCTCCAATCTCCACATTACGCGAAGCCTCAAATAGCGATCCCTGAGATGACCTTGGGTGGGGGCTCGTGTGAGCAAGCAGCTTCGCATTGGATCGTGGAGAGAATTGTACCCTGATAAGGCCTCTCTGGCTGCCTTTCTGCGATGGACGACTTGAAGCTTTGCTCGTTGTTGATGGTTCCGTTTAGCATTATGAAGGCGCTCATAACACGGATCCATCCTATGTTTGGATTTCTGAACAGAAAATCGCTGGTTAATGGGACTAATCATTAATTGATTATTTAGGGTACAGACCACGCCAGATGCTGAATCCTTGGGCATAGTATCTTCAAGAAAGGAGTGAGGAGTTTGGCGGGATTTGGGGCAACTGCGGACTAAGGAGAGGGTTTACAAGGATATCCGCCCTTGCTCGTGGAGTTTATATCCTCTCCCGTAATAAACGAACAGCCTCGCCGCACGTACGTCCAGGGTGACGGCGGACCTAGGGGAGGCTATGCATTGGAAGTTCTGTTGACCATGTAACGTGGCAATTCCGACCCCAGCTAAATTTCCCAAAAATAGTTGTCAGAAGGTCGGGGAGAGTACTGCAACCTTGTAAAATCTTTTGCCGGCAATTTGAGCATTATGCGTCTGTGAGCAATTGGGGAGATGCATTGGGCAAAGGAATGCGAGCGAAGTTCGATTGTTCCTGGGCAACAGTTGTATGTACCTGGCCGACGTGCCTTTGGTCGGTGTCGCGTAGATAAGATTAGATACGATCGGCAGCGCACGGTCACAACGCTCTACGATCTCGCGTTTTTCTAACTACACGGATTGTACACGGACGCCAACCAGTGCTTTACATTTGACCCCGCTACATATACATGACTATCTCCGGCCCACTACGCAGACCCCGCCTTGTGAACAATGGTTGGACAATTCCAACGGAGGTGCACCTGCTACTTATTCTTGGAAATTTCCAAGAATTTTCAATTTGCAGGTTGGATCTCAACTACAGTTCCCAAACGTTAGCCTTAGCGCCAGAGGGCATGTTGGACAGATATTGATACTCGCAGACATTGAAACGACAGTTTAGGGAAGGGTCATTCTACTGAGAATATCTATCACGCTGTACTGGCAGTCCTGCCTCCACTTCCCCAAGACTTCCCGCCTGGCACGAAATTCATATGCGGCCCTTGCCTCGAGCAACTGCGGTTATATTCTCCATGGTTATTTTCCAGGCGGATCAGCTCATTTGTCTGTGGTTTTGCCATCTTATTAGTGTCCTCCGGAGTGACTGTTGACGATTTTAGAAACATGTTTTTGTGGACAGATATTTTTCTCAGTGTGGGTAATTCTGACAGATTTGTGAATGAATTTAAAATCCCTAATTCCGTCATGATCAAGCTTGTATTATTTTCTCATCCTTCAAAGGTAGCGGGCTGAAAGAAACGTGGATGTAATTATGATCAAGCATCGACTAAGAGGCACTGGGTCCAGCTTTCAACCTATCATGATCATGCCACTTATCCCTTCCTCGAGGTGATTCATATAGGCACGGTGAAAAGTTACTGCATGCATACGGAACACGTGCACAGCAATCTTTCAATTGTGAAAAATTCGGAGTTGGTTGCATCACAAATTACTTGTGTTCGCCTCCAAGGTCGTTATAACGATTCTTGCGACCTTGACATCTGGAACGACTGGAGCGATACTCTGGACAAGCGCCTACAGTTCGCCATCAATTAATATTTTTCCATCACCCGACGCACCAGCTTGAAAGCTTCACATGATAATCATCTTGACTCCCTCCACGATCTTAACTGTGTCCTTATTCTGCAATTTCCCTTGTTGGATAGTGAGTTCTGCCTAACTCGATGCTTAAATGATGGTGAACATTACGATCATCGTTGCTTCAGGGTCTGAATGGGCGATTTGCATTCCAGCCCGTTCTTGTCAACATATTGTTTCCATTCTTCTCACCATCTCCATTGGCCATCACCGGGCCATTGTCTCCTATCGCGAGGTTTGGTCGTAGGAGAAGTCATATGGCATGGTTTTCAACAAAAGGCTACATTGCGATAAGAAGCTTTGCCACGACCGTCACTGGCGACACTTGGGCGACACGCAGCTCAAGGGCGTTTTCTGCCTCATGTTCCTGCGCCTCGAGGCACATGTGCCGAACTGTTGCCGTCGCACATTCAATCGGAGCCTGCAACGGATTTGTGCCCACTTCTCTGAAGTCGACCAAGGACAATAATCTTGGTATCGAGGGCGACGAGAGCGCCATTCCCACCGTTTCCGGCATTTATTGAACAAAAAGAGTAGGTTGTTCACACTTTGTTGCGCTTGACCAACGCCACGGTATCGGAGTTTGAAAGTTGAAATAATGATTGGTCGCGACAGGATCACGACTTCTTCCTTTCCACCACAATTTCCGCCCTGGATATCCGCCCATGTCTCTGCCTGTGTTCGCGGAACCGCCCACGAAGGAGACTCTTGCGGACGCACGAAGAATACTCGAAGAAACGCGCGTTTCGGTTCGCGATTTCAACACAAGGATCGATGCGGCAGAGGCCGCCCTCGCCCAGATAGTGCGCGACTCGCAATATGCCATCCGGGAGATGGAGGAACAGCGGTCAGCGTTGCAGAAGCAGGTCGCATACGCCATGTCATACCTCAGCCCGCTCCGGAGGCTTCCCCTCGAGTTGCTCAGAGAGATCTTTCTGTGGAGTTTCGAGGACCAACCCTGTTCTGCATGGGTGCTGGCAGCGGTATGCACTTCCTGGAGAAGATTGGCCTTGCGGACGCCCTTGATTTGGTCTAAAGTGAGTGCTTCTAATTTCGTTCTTCGCGTCTTAGGCGGTCCGTTTGACTCCGTGAGAGGAAGACTAACTGCATCCCACTACGCTGGGGACAAATGCTGCTCGGTATTGTTCGTGGGGCTTTTCTTCTATCTACCATTTTGTTTTAGTCTGTTTTACAAGACAGACAGAATTATCTATTTATGGCCATGTTTTTTCTTTTCCGAAAAGTGTTTGACAGCATCTGTCTTTCCAGATACGCCTCATGACCACGCAACACACATCGGCTGATACTATTCGCCTGTGGCTTGAACGCTCAGGAAATGACGTTCCCCTCGATATTGAAATATTTTTACGTGTCGCACATGCGAAACCCAAGCCCGATGTTCCATCACTACGAGTACGGCGTACACCTTCCACACTCGCGCCCTTAACGCCCTCATGGAATGTATCATTCCCCTCTCATACACTCCCCTCGCATTATATGGTTTCACATCCACCGGCAGTAGGGAATGCACCAATTGCCCTGCCCCCATCACCGACGACCAGCCAGGAGAATCTGAGTTCCCCATTCGGGGGCCATAGCCAGGAGCGCTCTCCGAATACTGTACCTCTATCCAGTATGCACTGGGGACATATCGTGTTTTTCTATCTGGCTCAGCAGATGAAACGCTGGGAGCGATTTGTATTCCGGTTCGATAAGCAATTCACGTCCATGGGAGCCCTGAAGGCTATCAACGGTACGACTTTTGAGTACACATCCTTCCTTTTCTAATGCTGTATCTTCAGGGGACGCGCCTTGCTTGAAGGAGTTCGAGGTCTCAAGCGTAGAGGCTGCCTTTTTTGCTGAATGGCCTTGGCTTCCGAATGCCAGCTCGTCGACCACGGTTGATCTGCCAAATCTCCGAACGGTTACCTTACAGCATACCCCGTTTAAATGGTGTTCCCCCATGCTTCGTGGGCTTCATACACTTAACCTTCGCGCACTCCCGACTTCACATCTTCCGCTCGACCGAATTCTTCATATCCTATCTAATAACCCCCAACTCAAAACCGTCGCATTGCATTTCCAAGGAGTTCTCCCTGCTATTCTCCCTCTCAAAAATCTTACGCTCTCACACGTACATTCGCTTACCCTTGGTGGCCACTTCCTTCTTACGCAGCTGCTCGATTCGCTTACTCTCCCCATCCTTGAATCTCTAATCCTCGACATTGAAGCCCGGGATGCTATGGAAGACGTTATTTCAAGTCTCCTGACGCGCTCGAATCGACCTCCAATTCAACAGCTTTCAATTGCATACGGTGTCGTAGCCAATGCCGCTACATTTTATTATGGACCCGGTGGTATCGTTATTACCTGGACGACACTACTATCGGAGCTTCCCCATCTCAAGACGCTCACCATCGGGGGAACCGCGCTCGAACCGTTACTCATTGCTCTGGGGTTGCCAGAGGATGATCCGAACCAGAGCCAAACCCTCGTATGGGCTTGTCCGGCGCTCGAGGTTCTGGGTCTGCGGAGTTGTCATGCGCATAATGAAGGTGTGACAAAGCTCGTTCAAATGGTGGAAGCGCGGAATCCTGAGCATGGGACGGCGCCGGCAATCGGTGGGGTGACGCCAGCGAAGCTGAGTCGGTTGGAGTTCCATGAGTGTACGAGCCTCGGCGAGGACGTGATGCAATGGTTGGAAACGAGAATCGAGGAAGTAATTTGTTCGGATCCGGCGAATGATCGGTGAGTTTATGCGTTCTCAAGGACAAGAGCGCAAACTGAGGAGTCAATTTCTAGATCACCTCTGGCCCATCCTTACCTATAGCACTGTTCATCGTTTCTTCCTTCCTTCTCGCTTTGCATTTCCACAAAAAAATTTGATGCGAAATTGACCTTTCATTCTGATTTTTTGCGTCGTTCTCTTTAGATTCCCAATTTTTATTCCATTTCTATATATGAAGCATACTCGACTTTTTGGTTTTAATCTGTTGTAACACCATCCTTGTATCCATTGCATTTCCCCCGTTCATGGGACTATTCTCATTGCATATCTACATTGTTCAAACGTACATATATCTTCTCCTTGTATTCACACCTCACCTTGATTATAATGTTGCTGTCCAATAAATTCCTTGACCGTTTTTGCAGTATATCTGATGCAGAGCAACCCGACTCACTTGAGCTTGAAGGGCGATATCCGCGTGTCTGGACTCGCAACCGTGGACTCACCTCCACCTTGTTTATAAATGCGGTTCCACTGAATCCCATCCATCCGTTAAGATTTGTTTATTATTCTCATCGACAGCCCTTATTTATCCAGCTGCAATCGCTCATAACCAATCAAGGTATCGTTTCCCCCACCTCCCCGAACCTTGCACATCCAAAATAAGCAATTGCCTAAAGAGCGAGAAACGTGGGCAACGTAAAAACGCCGTCCGGGGTGCGCTTTCAATTTGTGGCGCGACCGGGACGATGCTCGATTAGGACGCTTAGTTTCTCTCCATGGTCCTTGATATCCCTTCCTATGTAGCTCTTCTCAAAACTCCGGTCCTAACTGATTGTAAGTACTTACAATGAACGCAACTGTTCCGGGACGCTTTCTGGGAGGAAGGTACCTCTGACAGCAAACTTACCACTGCTTGCTTTTCCGTTTCATTTTCTAACCGACCGCTGCCGTTACTCCTCCCCACTCCAAGTCCGAATTACCGACTATAGTTCGTGTCAGGCGGGGTTGAGGAGACTATCACGAGACGAGAACCTGAGATTGTGCGAGGTACATGTTATGGAGATCATGTCATCATATCATCAATATCATCATCCACAGGATCAGAGTTGGATCAGAGCGTCTTTTCGAAGATCATTAATCATTACTTATCGGAGTGTGTGTTGTGGATGTGTTCTCCAAGACTTACGTAGCTCAATTTAGCACCGGCGCTGGATTCGTTCAACAGTAAATGGCGGGGGAAATGATTCATTGACGTCAGTCAGATATATTTGCTTGTAGTGATGTCTAAACAAACACCATGATGGTTGGAACGACGGCCGAAATGGTCCTATTCTCACCGTTTTCAGGACGTCAATCATCCGATAGTGTTTGTGAACAGATTCCATGGTGGTGCAGGATTCTGCAGCACAAGTGTTTCTAAACGTCCTGTTGTCGCGCACTTCATTCGAGCGACTCGCAGGACAACATCTTGTGTTTCCTTGTGCTTTATCGCCAGGTGGAATGGATGCAAAAGGTTTGAGAATGGTAGGGTAACATTGTGCCGGCTCAGATTGTATGATGTCGACGTCCTGTCCGGCAGTGAATACTCGAGAAATCACCCTGTCGTTGCACAAATAAGTTCGTTGTGTCCCGAAAACGGTTTCGAGGGGTAAGGGGCCGCGTAGAGGCGGATTAATATACAGATGCAGAGAGATAAAAACAACAGAGATCATGGATCATACAGCTCGACCCGATGTCTAACAACAGAGGTACGCGTCCATTATTTCTTGCCAGCTTCAATAGCATCGCCATTCTTGCAAGCAATGATTTTTATCCTGCTCGCGCTGACCATCTCGTTCGACTCCATCTTGAACGTAGGATTTCTTATGATGAATGTCCACACGTCGTCACAGAGGCGGTAGGTGCGGAGATGGCCCTTGGGGATAGAAGAGGTAAGTTGGAGGCAGATAAGGATGTTGTAGGTCAAACGCACCTTAAGATTGGTCTTCGTCTTGACCTGCTTCACCATAATGTCCGCTAGAGACTTGTCAAACTGATTGGACGGTCAGAAAAGCGACACTCCACCGCCGCAGGAAGCTTGATTTTGTTGGCGCCTCCTAGAGAGAACACACACCTGCTGCAAGACCTTCATGGCCAACTGAGGGGTAATTGCACCGCTCGTGATGAGTTCGTCCAGCGAGTCCGTCAAAGCCATGCCAATCCTATTCAACGACCAGTCCAGCAACCGAGACGCTGATGTCAAGTGCCACGAAATAAACATACGATGAACCACGGTAAAACTCGTAATATGCTGACGCCATCGTCGGTGAATATCTCGTAAATGTGTTTGAGATGGCGAAAAGCGACGACAGGGAAGGTGGTGGGCGATTCTAAGCGCCTGCACCGAGCAAAAGAGGGCCACCTGCCTTTATTACCGAGCAGTCACACGTCACACGTCACGATCACACCGTCCCAAATTTTATTCGGAATTTGGTTTGAATTTGGTCTTGACAATATCCTCAGAGGTCAAATATTCAAGCAATAGTTGCAACGGGAGGCGAAAGACAGAAGTAGAAACAGTACAGATTATCAACAGACTATCGCATCCATTACCCCAAAATAGCCTCCTTCTCCTGACAATTTTGCTGATGAATAAGGATTTACCGAAAGTTGGCCAGCAGGACTGGCCTTACGAGATGGACGGAAGTAAAACAATGGGAAGGCGTATCACCGAGACCTCTCAGAAACATTCATTTGTTGAGGACGTTTGCCCTTTCGATTAGCTGAAGATGTCCGCGAGACCGGGGGGTGATTGAACACTCGAAATGTTTCTTGTGGCTAGATAAATAAATAATACGCGTCAATTCCATTGATGCGATAGCAGGAAGATCAGCCCACCTGAGGAACCCAAAGTCCTCATATTCATCGCTTATCGCTATCTCTTTCCCGGACTCATCCCTCGCTTTCCCAATGTCGAACGTTGCCAAGATGGATGTAAAGGCCAACCATAACTGCTCAGACATGGTGTCAATTTAGCGTCTAGATATATGACGAATACTGACGGTTGCACTTGAAATGTACTTTCCAACACAGCCTCTGCATCGTTGTGAGCATCGAATGTACAACAATAAAAGAAGAACATTGCCTCCGCCCAAATCCATATGCCAGGATTCTGTCGTCGTCGTTGAGGTCTCCGTTCTTGTCAAAAAATCGTTCTGGTTTGAAAGCAAAGGGTTCGGGGTACACGCTTTCATCATGTGTCATGGCCCTAGCAATTCGCTTTAGGGCTCGCGAAAGAGTCGATGCCTAAAAACTCGCCATATATTTCCAAGCACAACTGTATCTATTATAACAGGACGCAAGGAAGATGTTAACAGTGAAGAGACGTCAGAGACAGGAACGACCCGCCTTTGGGAATTAAAAAATCCTTGAAATAATCGTCTTCTGTAAGGCTGTGTGGCATGCCCATATGCAGGGGCGGTCTGCATCGTAACACCTCTCGATAGATTGCTTCGAGATAGGGAATGGTCCCTCTGTCCGAAAAGTCGGGGAGACGATCCATGCCGACGACACGATCGATCTCTCTTTGAGCTTTTGCCTGGACACCGGGGTTGACGGCCATGAGATAGAAGAAACTGCCGAGTACGGATATTGTCTATGCGGCCGAATTTCAAAAATTATGTTGTTGACGGCAACGAATGTATTATGACTCACGGTGTCAGATGCGGCTTTGCGACATTAATCAGGACGGATGAACAGATGGTTGTAGAAGGTAAGAAACTCACCACCGTACACGGTATAGGCAATATCTTCGATTGCCCTCTCCTCTTGCGTTGACGCACCAATCTTGTTCTTCTTTTCAAGGAAATTAGTAACAAGGGATGGGACGGCTGTTCCCTCTCTCTGATTTCAACAGTCAAGAATTCGAAAGAGGAATGTGATTTTGACATGACACACCATTCGCATTTTAGCCCACTCCATGGGGACTCGTATAACCTCGTCGGTCAATCGTTTCACCTCCGCTGCCACTTTATGAGATGAGGCGCCCGGAAACCACGCTGGGATGGAGGCCAGAACCGGGAAGACATTGATAAAGCTTTCCCCAGGCAGGAACAGTGGGGCGCCCAAGGTGACGCTTTTATCAGCACTGGTAACGCAAGGATCATCGATAGATTCCACGTCGTATCCATACATTGTTTTCATCGGGATAGACACAGATAGCCTGAGTCATTATGTTCAGTTGACGGAGAGAAATGGGGGTTAATGGATGTTGCTCACATCTTGTTGTGGTAATCGAGTTTCTCCGGGCGCTTAAGTAGACCATCGAGCATTGCGTGGACCTTCTGTGCGATGACACCGTGATGGTTCTTGACGGCATCTTTGCTAAAATATTCCTGGCAAATTTTCCTACGATACCGCCATCCTTCTCCGTATCGCATGAGCCCAAAATTGTGATCCCAGCTCATCCTGCGCAGAGTATATTAGATTACGTGGAACACGATAATTTTGTAGATGTCACCTTACAGCTTTTGGATAGGATAATCAGGTCGGTCGGAGTATATTCTGCCCCGCCTTTCGAACAGCTCGATGGCATCCTCTAATTTGTTCAATACAACCACATGGCTGCCAAGGGCGCTTGCATGGAGGACGCTACCTATGGTCCAATTGTGAGAAAGGTACAGAAGAGTTCGTTGGACTCACTGTTATACTTCTTGCCCCATTCAATGTATACGTTGGCGACATCTCTAGTTGGAAAATCGAGCAGGTTCCCAATGAGGTGGCGAGGCTTTGGTCCAGGTGGATAAGATCGACATTGTGTTCGCGACGTTACAAACTTCCAAAACAACAAGGCGACAAGCACCGTGATTGAGAGGGAAAGAAATGCGGACATGGTCCTAGAAAGCAAGAACGTCGGGTCAACGTCGGGTGAGAAATCGGATGGCCTGTTTTAAGACGGGATATCTCACGCATATCGGGTATTCGCTCATGTTCCTCAAGGGAGGTAGACAATCCCATCTAAAAAGGAGAATTGAATTTGGAACGGCTGAAGCTCAAGGTGCCACCATAGGAAACGCAAGACAGTGAAGAAGCGAAGCCGTTGAGCTCATCCCGTAGCATACTCAGGTGCCTGATCTATTCAAGTTGAAAACGCTAGGACGGGAGATAAATCGATCAAGTTCGAAAAGGCCGTCAAGACTCAGGAATATGTACCTTAGCACCGAAAGCGTATTCAGGGATTGAGAACAGGAGGATCTTGTCATCCATCATTATCAACAGTGTCTTGCCGGGCCCCGGAACGAAAACATCCGCCATCACGTACTTTCCTATTACAGAACTTCCTCTTTTCATGCCTTTGCTTTTAGGTGAAGTGCTCATACTGATTTTTTGGTTCTGGGTGAGTCTACATCATTGATTGTGGTGCATAAATGTGAGAAACGGGGTCTGAACTGGAACTGGTCACCCTGCGGTCCTGCTCCGAAAGCTATGGTTTGGTTCGGAGAACGGTGCCCTTTCATAACGTCTGTGCCAGCAGAGGATTGACGTGGATGGTATGGCGGCGTGCTTTTCGATTTCCAGGTATGACTTCACGGGTGAGGAATCGATATAATTTATCCATAGGCATTCGGGGACCAGGCGTTGGAGATAGTTTTTCCAAAGTCATGCTGGGATTGCAGATATCCGAGTCGTCTCCATATTGGGTCTCGGGGATCGCCAAAATAACCAGGATCGTAACAAATCCTTTAGCATTGGTCAGTACATCGCAAATCTGGAGGCGTGAATTTTCAAGACCACCATCTGAGTTCCAAATACAAGAAAAGTCAAAAGAGGAACTTGCCAAAGAAGGTTTAAGAATGCGTTGTAGGTAAATATTGTATTGGGATGACTCACAAATAGAAATTATCAAGTCAAAGGTTATATTGTGCTTATTCGCAGCCGTAAACATCACCGCCATTCTAAAAGCAGATCAGAAATATCCCTAGATGCTACGCAAAAGGGAATTTTACACCAAGGTGATTCCCCCAATCAAGGTGAATATCATGACACGTATAACGTTTAACCCAGAATAATCACGGAGAGCCTGGCGAATAGAGCGATGAGATAGCTGGATAGCTATTTGACCTGTCAAGAGAGTCGGGTTAAGTTGGAAATGAATGGACATACGTCCCGTACCTTGGACGAAGATTATGGCCATGGTGACAACAGCAACCACCGCATACGACACTCGTAACCTGTTGCGTTGTGTCATGAGCCAGAGCGATGGAGACGCGGCTAGGAAAAACTAACTAACCAGGAATGGTTTGCTGATTGGCAGTAGGTTCCCCGATGACCCTTCCGGGCAGGATTACCGTCACTTTGACTCTATATATTTATAAAAACAAACCATAAGTTCTTAAAACTGGAGACGTACCACTAGTTGTCCTACGAACATAGACAAGAAGATCGTGTATGGACCCAGCAGAAGCTTACGCGATCGGTCAGCTACCACCAGACGAAGCGGAACGGTATTGTAGTCCTTACCAACCAAGTCATGACTTTGCTAATTTGCATCTCTCCGAACGCATCTGGGATGATCAACAAGACCTATTATTATGAGTTGGCTGGCGAAAAGGAGAGGGATGCGAGGGGAGTCATTCACATGAAGCAGCAGCGCTAAAGTCGTGCAACTCGTTCTAGATAGTTCCTGTATAATAAGTAGCCGCGTTCAATCGCAATTGACCGCACGCACGTAGGTGGAAGCGCATAAATGAGGGCGGCTTGCGTGGAGCACAATGAGTTGGTGGGTGTAGGATTTGTTTGTTCACCCGCAAGGAACAGTAACGAGTACGAGACTGCGTAGAAGACCCAAGAAAAGCAGAAACTGTACCACGTCGGGGTCCGTTTGGCAGTGCGGGACAGCGCTGCAGTTATCAACACAAGGACCAGCCCGATGCCCCCTGCGAGGTTCAACGCAACGAAGGCACGTACACGATCCTTGTGTGGATGAGAACCATTCCAGTCTGGATGTGAACCGTTCCAGTGTGGATTCGAACCTACCACAAGTCTTAGTAACGTCCTGATTCTCCCCATACGCAAATTTACTCACCCGTTATATTGCGGGAAGGACCGACATTCTTAGCGACAGAGCGGCACGAACGGTCAAGTTTGCAAAGATCTCGGATACTTATAGTCAAGGTTGTTGATCATCTATAAACCTCGGACGGAAGGGAGAATATTTCCTTGTTGCTGAAGGGTGCATGCACCATCGTAACAGCGGACTCGGAGTGATCAAAGAACGAAGATGGTGGCCTAAGTTGAGTTAGTACATCAGTGGGTGTTCTAGACATAACTCCGGATGCGTTGCCCCGTGAGCCTCAAGACCTCAAATGGCGATCTCGGGGAAACATCAACTTTTGATATTGCTAACTTGGAAAATCTATAAATGAAATGACGCACGAGGCACTAGAACTGCACACTGTCGAGGTGCATGTCGATGGTTTTAATCGTGGATTTCTTTAGAGTTGTGGAATAAGCCAACCAGGTTAGGCTTGGCTATCCTCTAGCGTGCTGACCAGTTATCTCTTGCCCAAGTCATGTACTGACATAACGAGCCTGGGGCTGAAAAGAAGCTAGTCCACGAGATGGGAGCTTCAGCTGATGTAGAAAGTAGGGAACAAGGATTCGGCCTGCCAAGACGTACCGGGAACTCACCTGAGCCAATGTACCATTGCAACTGCGCAGCCCATTGCCCTTGGAGGTTGTAATCATGGATATCAATCATCAATTGTGCGGGGTTGAATTTGAGCGCTTACAGAGGTGGCCGGAGAAATGATGAGATCTTGCGAGCATTCGGGATATTTCCATCTACTGTGTTCATCATTCAGTACATATCGGATCCAACAACGTGTCCTGCCGTAAATAAATTACGAACGTCAGAATCGTCGAGAAAAAAGAAACAATTGCTGCGAGCATATAAAAAATCTGGAAAGGATGGCCTGGTCTGCGCAGTACGTGCTGTAGGTGGTATTGGTAACGGCCCTCGTACAGTGAAAGATGGCCGTCGTCGCATTGACACGGCCGCAGTCGAAGACGGCAGTTCCACGGCTGTCACTGTCAACTTGCTTTCCTCGGACAATTATGACCGGTGCCCTTTCCAAAAGAAATCTCCGAGTAGGTCCTAGAAACCTGGGTTAGACAAGAGAAAGAATTGCTCGAGTTTAACCGTTGCCCCCATCTGTGCACCGATGGTAAGGGCTGTAGCGGGAGGTACTGTCAAGAAGTGTGAGTTGCTTGATGGCTCGAATCTGACAACCAAGCTTACATACAGGATGCGATCACGATACCGGAATGCCCTTCGTTCGGCTCATGGAGAACACCAAGCCAAAGCTATGTTATTGATTGATCAAGTTCAAGATACGAAGACGAACAAAAGACCATTACTTCAGAGCCACGAAGCCGAGAAAGACACGTTATCGCCATGCCCAACGATTGGCTAAAAATACCCAATACAGCTCGGTGAAGTACGTTATAACAGAGAACCCATGATGACTGGGTCAATTATCAATCAGACTGGTTGCCAAAGTAAATAGCGCGAAAAGTTACACTCGAGGATCAGCATGGCGATGCTCGCGATGGTCGTTGAGATAGCAGAAACTTTGGGTCTAGGGAACGATGAGGACCAATAGGCATTTAATACCAGGATAGATGTACATGGTGGATGATGGATCGTGCAGTGCGTCAGATTATGACACAGATTAACAAGCTCACTATGCGAAGTTTCAAATTGGCGGATTGCACATTAGCTCAGAAAAAAAGGAGGAAAAAAGATGACGGCGTACGATGATGACGCCTACCAAAACCGCAACCCAGGTAATCCACAGGAGCACGACAAGCTGGAAACGGATAATCCTGGGATCCTCCTGGAGGTCGTGAAAATAATTACAACATTCATGAAACCACGAGAAACCTTGGGCGTTGACGATTGGGATAAGGCTAATTTGATATTGAGAAGCAACTACAAGAGGATTAGAAACGACTACACCAATGGGAAACTGATCACGGACATGGAAAATAAGACCCAATGGCGTGCCCATCACCCTCAAGAAATGGTGACTCATCAGTTAATTTGACACCCGCCACAAAAGATTGCGAGACCTACAAGAAAGGCACAGCGTATACCATCCGCGTTTGTGCGATGCACAAGGCTTTCGACTGCCTGACCCATTGCTGAGCAGCAATGAACAGTAACGAATACGAAATAGGAAAAAGACCCTCCGCAGGGCGAGAAACATGTACACCATTGTGGCATGTTTTCCTACAGGAGCATATCATGAGTTTTCTGTCCACAAGAGCATGGCAAAATTGGGGGCTCACCAGAAGCCATGAGCAAAAAAGCCGATCAAACGAACGAAATTAGAAAAAGCGCTCGGCTGGACAAATGACAGGTAAAAAAGACAAAGAAAAATCCTTCGAGACAAAATAAAGGAAGAAATTGCGTGGGACTACTTCGCACAGGGAGGATTTGGCTGGGGGTGAGCATGGCCCCCGATAGAAAAACAGAGAGGAGCACGGCACATAAGACAAATCCCGAGTAATTAGCATGCACGTTGACAGGTTGATGACATGTTTGACAACCTCATTGGAGGTAAAAAGTTTGAAGGCTGCATATCCATAATTTTATCGTGGTCGAGAAAAAGGAAAGTTAGAATCAACACGGGAATGGAAGGCTTAGCGCTGGGCATTTTATATTCCGGTAGCCTCGAAAACATGAAACTTGACTTGGATTCGATTCCCCGTCCTCCGCAAGGCGCAGGAGTTTCTGACAGCGTTCCATTTGCGTAGAAGCGTATTGATAGAAAGATATTGAACATGCGCAGCCGCCAATGGGCATGGTGAGGAACTTCCTGAGAGCGTGGCAAACAGAACTTGCGGTGGACGTCGACTGTAGACGAAAACGAAAATCAATAAAATTCATGGCTTGGAATACCAAAGCAACCCCAACGACTCGGCATGAAAAATAAAAATAAAAGGAATAAAATAGGAGCAGACATCGACGGGGGATCCATTAAGATGCAGATGCTGGTGGGGCATTCGAAGGCTCTTCCTTCACGTCCGCATCCTTCGGGGGCTCTTCATTCACAGAAGGGGTTTCGATGATGGATGCTACGGGCGCGATATCAGTTTCCATCAACGTCGGGGCGGCGACCTCCGTCTTTTCGGCTGTGATAGGAGCAATTTCGCCGATGATAGGTTCAAGCACTTCCAGTAGGATCGAGGCGTCAGCAGCGACAGGCGCCGGGGCTGGAGTGCTTTCGTCTATGCTCGAAGGCGTAGCTTCAATCGTCGATGTGGTCGGCTCGTCGAGGGTGGGTCGTGGTTCGGGTAGCAACGGAACCGCCTCCGCTGCGGTGGATGGTTGGATGGCTTCCGAAACCTCTGCGACAGGTTCCGGAACAGGCAGAGGTTCTTGCACCGCTTCTTCCTCTTTGACAGGTTTTTGGACTTCGGGTTCGGGTTCTGCGGGTGGGACGACAGCCGTCGGCTCGGTAGTGGGCTGCTCGACCACAGGGGATTCTGCAGGTAGCGTTTCGACCGGTTCCGATTCCAGATCCAAATCATCGACGTCAAGTTTCTCCCCCTCGGGTGCGGCCTCCTCGACTGGGGGAGGTGAAGGCGCCTCTTGCACTTTCTCCGGCAAAGATGATTCGGTGGGTACGGCGGTAATATCTTCGGTGAAAACATCGGATATTTCTTCTTCAGGATCCAGAGAGATCTCAAAGTGAGCGCCTGCGTCCGCTTCCAAGTCTTCTTGTTCCTGAGCTGAAGGCCGAGCGGTCTTCGGCCCCCCGGCCTCGAAATCAGGCTCAAAGTCGCCAACCCTGGCTCGAGCGGCAAGCTCATCTGCGATAGCGGCGGCCTCGACCTCTGCGAATACCATCGTGCCAGTCCTATTCCGTCCGAAACGCGATCGCGAGGATGCGGTGGGGCTTTCGCCAATTCCTCCGTTGATTGAAGTTGACCCTCGGTTTGGAATATCCTCCTCAATGAGATGATCCTGCTCTTCCTGTGTAATAGTGGAAGGCAAACTATGATGGTCTTGTTTAATTTGGGGAGTGTATTGTTGCCGTGAATGTTCATAATCTTCTCGGTCTCTGGAGTCATCTCCGGAGAATTGGGAGGATGGGATGACGAGGAATTCGGCAGGTACCAGGTCAAATTTAGCGGTGAGGGCAAGGAAGCGAGCATATAACGATGACTCGGCCTCTGCTTGTTCGAAAGCGTCGCGGTGGTGGAAATAGGCATGAGCAAAGATACGTCCGAGACGGCGCGCTAACGAGGAAAAGTGGCGGTGGGAAGTTTGAGGAATTTGCAGGCTGTAGTCTTGTTAGTTTATATCCTCTGGCTTTACAGATACTTATTCTTACCGTGAGGGGAAAGTTGGAGGGGAATTTAACAACGCGGTTGCACTGTCAACAGTGTGTAGAATGTAATCAATTGCGCAACATTGCTAAGAATATGCAATGTAATTTTAATAATGCATATTTTGATGGAAACACACGTCCTTACCTCCATAGCGCCGTCGTTTCCGTGCGCGACACAGAGATAGAGCCATTCGCCAGCCTTCATCTCTGGACACGAAGCACGCGTGCATTCCTGCTGTAGAGTTGTAATAAGAGGGTGAGATAAATCCTGCGCAAGTCGCCTATCATTCTATAAGTCTTCGGTATGTTTATTAGAGGCCAAAGACGTACCTTAACTGCTCGTAAATCCAACAGGCCTCGTCCACTGTGATTTCGTTTTTCCCTTTCTCGGACTCTTTTTCTCCTTCTTTAACGCCATCCCCTTGTTCGTCGCGATTTTCTCCTTTCGAAGGTGACCCAGGCAGCGACACAATAGCATCAACGTCATGCACGTCAAGACGAATAAGCAGCGAAATGTATTCCTGGAGTTGGAAAGCGCTGTCTAGCGAGGAAAGTGACGGTAAATTCTTTACCGGGTAAAAGGTGGAGATTCGTGAGCCGCGCAGAGGTCGTTGAATAACAGCTGCCATGGTCGAATGTGGTCGAGGTCAACGTCGCCGTCAATGTGGAATGTAGTTGAGCACGTGCAGACTTTCAATCGGAGCTTTAATACCACAGTTCGCTGGAATTCACTTTCGCTTTGAAGCTCAAACAAGCCTCAAAGACAAATCTTCGGCAGGAAATTTACAGGTGATGCATGTCGCCGAATATTAATACTTTTACGTTTTTAGAGTCCCATTGCCGGTCTTCAGCGCACATCTGGCACAAGTTCAAGTTTATGCCATGGTATGTCATCTTGTATTACACTGAATCGAGAGTCCTGAGCTCCTGAGAACAGCGTTCGTTCACCACCACTACTAACCACCTCTGATGGGTAAAGTATAAACAACGAGGAGAGACCGAGAAACTTGAACACCTACCGTCAATAATCTGTTGGCCAATTAATGGTACATCGCTCGGAAACGGCTAGGTCGAGAAGGCGAAAGCCCAGGGTATGGTGTTCCTTCAAAGCTTTGCGTTGAGTTTTCCATCTCAACAATTGTTGTGAGCGGGTACGTCAATTCCGAAGTTGGTGCGATATGGATTTCCTTTGATAGCAGGGATGGATCCCTCAAGTTGAGCACGAGGTGTGAAATCATCACAGAGGATATGCTAGGACATTGAATTGCCGTTTAGACAACAAACCATTGAAAACGATGAAATCACGAACGTACACATTGGTAAATGCCACTGCTGAAGCTCTCGTGAAGTGCTTTTATTGAATCAGCTTTCACTCCGAATGAAAAAGCGACATGAAGTTCACTCCACCAAGCTGGGAAAAGAATACAGGGAACTTTTAGAAATGAGATGATAACGCGGAAAATTGCTCCCACCACAAATGTCAAGATATTAGCCAAATGACACGCAACCATGACCCTGAGTGCGCTTAATCCCTGCAGGTTTTGGAAGAAAACTGGAAGCGGCCTACCCGTAGTAGATTGCGCCTTGGATAGTCATTAGCCTTACAACAAAATCGGGAATTCCAGGAAGAAAACGCGTACCATCACGCAGTAAAATATCCAAAATGTTCACTCTATTGGGAAAAGAGAAGGCAGATTTGTAAAGCGTCATGCCGAAGACAATTGAATCGAAGACGACCATTCCACCCCACGCTATTCCAAAGTCTGTGCGAGTCAACGTGAGTCAGTACATCTCTTACGGAGTCCTTTGCTATCACGCACGCCTAGATCTGAAGGAAGGATGAACAGCGAACCTGCACTATGTATGTAATGTCGAAATACCTACCTTTCCCGACTCAAAGATGCGCCGCACCCTATGCGCAATTGAATGTTCGGAGGGTCTTCTTTTTTTCCCGCCATACACGCCCACTATAATACTACAGTTAAGCAGTGATTGTGGGGCGAGGTGATTCATTCACACTGAATTGGAGACTTACAAAGGCAACGACCAATATAACAGTTGCAAGGGTTACATAGAAAGCAAGCACTTTGCGGCTCCGCTCGTACAATGCGTACATCCGCATGATTAACATACCTATATTGTGGGAGAGAAAATAATAATCAACGTCGTCCTCAAACGATTTCTGGAAGAATGAACCTACAACCGACGAGCAACTGAGCTACGATGGCTAGGTATTGGTGAAACGATTGCAAGTGGTGACAACTGGGGGAAAAAATGAATAAATTGCTTCGCTGCTTTCATATCCCAGAGATGGATGTGCACTAACATCTGTGAGGTTGAGCGTCAATATCTTCACCACACGCTGGCATGACCTGGGACCTCTACCTAGCGAGATACTTACCTCAGCTTTCTTCGGGTTGGCCGTTGACCAGAAATACTCCAACATTATCGGCATATGGCCGAAGAGCACCAGGTAACGATTTAGGTAGAAAAATCCCAAAGCCCAGTTAAGCCGGCGAACACCCCAACACCTCTCCACTTCGGCCGAAAATGTGAGGCAATAATCATACAGAAGGATGGCTACCGATATATAATCGGCATCGTGAGTGAAAAGTTATTCAGTGATCTGGACAGAATATAACTTACAGAAAGGAATGAGAGTAGTATAGTAGTTGATATGCCTAATGTCCAGTAAGTGAGCTGACAGATATTTCTCTGGTACAATGTACCGCTGCAATTAAATGACTTACCAGGATCTGAGCTCACTCAGGGTATATGTAGGATCGGAGGCCAAGGCCATTTTCTGCCCTGCCGCTCAGTGTAGGCGACTGGTTAATGGTATGGAAACCACAGACGCGGTATGGGAGGTTGTGCGGATGGGCTCCTATTATACTTCCATCACCGAGACGATCATGGAGCGCCCATCATCATGATCACGGATCGTCCAGCAGCATCCGGCCACAGCTCAAGCGCTGAAGCTAGATGACTGAATAGTTAATGTAGGTTAACTGATCATGCCGCAGTCGTGTTTATCAACTCTTACCGTTGGGATTCCTTTTCTGTTGCGCATCACCGGTGCCACGGCTCAGTTAGCACAGCAATTGACGCAACTCTGGATCTGTTCGAGATATATTATGACAGGGCGGTAACCAGCTCTGATCATTAACATAAACCGTGATCGCAACTGTCAACTGACCTGGACGTTCAACTGCTTGTCGATATCGGAAACCCTCAATGATCTTTTTTCTTCAGAGCGTACTCAGGCCTAGCCCAGTTCCCTTCTCTATTCCGCCTGGGTATTGAAGCAACCCGATTGAGGGCGAAGCAAGGCCAAGCCTCGGCGGTGTCATATCCGGGACGCTATCATTGTCGAGATGGCCTAAGGGCGACAAAAACGGAGACTGGTTTTCGACAGACGCACTAGGTGACTTTGAGTGGTGTGCGTTGATCATGATGAATCGAAAAAAACGATACTTGACGCATCGTTGGCACACCCTCGACACATTGTTGATTCAGATCCTGATCAACCTAAGCTGACGCTTGCTGATTTCTGGATTCCCACATTCGCAGATCATATCACCAACTTTCGAACCCGAGCCGTGGAGGCGCCATCTTGTGCGTTGATCAACACGAACACTGTCAAAGAGATGGTCAACTGGGATTGCCGAACAAATTACGTGAATGATCATGCGGGAGTTGATTAAACATCGTGGAAGAACCGACTTCTAAGGTGATGTGATATGGAGGCACGAACGCAGAAAGAGTCTAAAAACAATCGATTGACATCGGGTTAACTTTCGTAACGCGTTGAAGTAGATGGGAGCTAAGTACCGTTCTCGTCGATCCCCAAAGGGCGCCTAAGTAAATATAGGTGTTTAAAAATAACTGCAGAATCGAACCAGTTCGCGCTCATCGGACCATCATGATGTCCGTCTTCGCCTTGAATTTGAACGATAATCTGTAGCCAAATGAAGATCTACTAGCAGGACTGCTGTCGAGGGGGTGTCGTCGTCCCGGAAATGCAGAAGATCTGACGGTAAGTACTGACTGAGAACATCACTCAGCTGCCATCAAATTGCGCTGGCTCGAGGAATCTATCAAGACACTAGTTGGGGAATCCTTCCACTAGAGCATGCTGAAAATCCGAGCAACATCGTTTTGGGATATTCGCCCTTGGGCTCTCCCAGTCAAATCCACGTCTGTAGGAAATGGGAAGCCTATTATGCACCGATGTGCAACGAGAATCAGCGATTCTGGGAACTTGGTTGAGAATTTCCTTCGTAAACTGGGAAGTAAAACAGCGAAAATTGTCTGCGAGTTTTTATTTTTGCGGCTTTCCGCGAAATCTAAAATTTATACAAGTAGTTGTGAGGACCGGGGCAAAAAGTATCGCAAAGAAGCACCTCACTCATCCTGATTACTCATGCCTCATGGTTTTGTTCATACCCTCTTCATCGCCAGCGTATAGTGATGGCGTTGGTCTCCCAGAGCAGACCCAGATGGCATTCCCAGTACCCGTACGGTTCGGTTCAAGAGTTGGTGAAAGTTCGTGGACACCTGACAATTGGTTGAAAAGCTTACTAAGCTTCACAGCCACATCATTTATCGGACGGCGACGGATCAATAAAAGGATCTTGAAAGTGAACCATGAACTTGAGCGCTACGTACTGGATTGATGAGCGAATTGAATTCCCTACCTTCATATCAAGGTATATATATTTGGGGACTCATGGCAGCATCCAGAACCTTCCTGGTGCCCATACTTATCAGTCATAACCTCGCACTTGCCTACTTATAAAGTAGGCATCGGAGCAGTAAAAGGCTGGGATGGCTTCTAATAATGTTACGTTGGATGAACTCAAGTCCATGTAAGTCAATTTACTCGTGACCTTACTGGGAGATTTCTTTGTTCGCTAATTTCTTCTTGCTGTTAGAAATGTGAACTACTATTTGAATCTCGTTGCATTTTGTACGCGAATCCATCCATCCTATCATTCCTGCTGAAAAGACGGATGACATGGGCAGCGATCCTCTTCTACGAATATTTTCTCACATTTATCGCCGAAGTGGAGAGGTGTTGGGGTGTCCGCCCCCTTAATTGGGCTTTGGGTTTTTTTACCTCAATCGTTATTTGGTTCTCCTCGGCCATATCCCGATAATATTGGAGTTCTTCTGGTCAACTTCCAACCCGAAGAAGACTGAAGTGAGTAATCCTATTACTCCAGAGCCTCAGTCCTGATGCGTAGCCTCTCAGATGTTAGTATCTATCCATTTCTGGCGCTCGAAAATGACGGGAAAATGAATCAGATGCCACGGCTTGCAATCGTTTCACCAATATTTAGCCACGGTAATTCAGATCGTCGTTGGTTGTAGGTCATCCCGTTCTCAAATCCTATGGAAGGACTTATTGTATTTCCCTTCTGATGTAGCCATGTTAATAATGCGCATTTATGCATTGTACGGGAGGAGCTGCAAGGTGCTTACTTTTTATATCGTCGTCGGAGCTCTTATCGTGAGCGTAGGCTGCGTGAGTTTTAATTTCGGTGGGAATGAGTATCTAGCCTCATACTGAATTTCTTGTCTTTTGGATTACAGTGGGCAATACTAGGTGGAGGAGAAGCCAGAAATATGGAAGTGCTGCAGATCCAAATTGGCTGCAGTCCAATGGTCAGCCGAGAAAAGTAAGTCCTTACCTCCCCTGACATTGGTTGATATAAATTATTCACCCTTTCCGCCAGGGCCATCCGTGAGTGGTTCTAGCGTGGTGCTAGCAGAGAAACTTTTAATCTAATTAGATATATTCGACACAGGACTTGCAACGGCCTGGGCAGGGATGCTGATTTTTGATTCACTTGTGTTTTGTATGACACTTTACAAGTCCACTGTTCTCCCTCGCCCAAACGGCGTGAACATGATGGAAATTTTAGTTCGGGATGGTGAGTTTTTACCTCTCTACAGAGTTGAATTTTCTGAAGCCAATTTTGAAGGGGCGGTTTACTTCGGGTAGGTTTCGCTTTCCCCTTCTATACTGATTTCGAATGAACGCTTACGCAGGGTAATTGTGGGGTCTAATTTGGCTAATATATTGACATTTATGGTGAGAGTGAGCTTTGGCATCAGTATCCCTGTCTTGTTTCTGAAAGATCGTTGCCCCATGTTTCTTCCAGCTTGGTGGGGTAAAGATATTTCATACCTTTTCATCGGAACTGATAGCTGATTCCAACAATAGACCTTCACGAGAGGTATAGGAACGACATTCACCAATGTGTAAGGTCCATGCTTGGTACAATTTTTTACAAATTGGCTAAACGGGTCTGTTCTAGCATATCATCCGTAATGTTATCCCGCTTTACGCTCAATTTGAGGAAACCTAGGGGCCCGGCACCTGATGGCATACTTCATCCTCGTCAGTATAACGAAATATTTGCAACGCATGCGGCGGAATGTAACATGGAGTATCATGGCCTAGGCAAAGTCAGTGGGAAGTCATTTGCCCAAGTAGACAGCTTGACGTGTGTCGTTCGAGAGTCATTTTATCTGGAGGCCAGGAAAACAGAGTTCAGGCAACGTTATCGTTGGGTCGATCACATTAACTTGCTCGAGCGGTCGTTGAGTTATTTAATGAGATGTGTGAGCACGAACGAACATTAATAAAGAATAACCACATCTACCTTCGAGATGCGTTCCATCCATTGGTAGAAGAAGCTCATGAAGTAGATGACGAGCGAGAAACCAATATAATGACGAAGAAACTCGGAAGATCAACGATAAACGGTAAGCTTGATCAAGATTGACGCCTGAAGCTCGAAGCTTCGCTAAGTTCGCTTTCTCGTACCGTACGAGTTGAAACACAGAAATTCAGCATGGTTTTTGGCATATGTGTTCGGCGGAAACTTAGGTCGTACCCTGACCTATGTCTGACTGAAAGAAAAAAATGCAGTTCCTCCTCCCTGTTATAAATGTTGGGCGTGAAATTTGAAGAACCCTCAGAACGAATGGCTGGCGAGTCTAAGAGGACACATGCTTCCCGGGAACATTTTCAAACGGCGCTTGAAATCTCCAAACCGCGTCTGGCCCCGATCAGACGTTCAACGTTCAACTTTCAACTTCAACGTTCGACGTTCAATCGCTTCCCTTCTCGATTCTTGTGTAACGGTGAAGGGTCCGCTCATGTCAACAGCTTTTCTCCGTGATAATATATCGGTATCTCAAGGAAAGATTCGGACCGACACCAGCTTCCAGGCAGAAAGGTTGTTTGAACTTCTTATTACACTTCGAATTCTTGTGAGCTCTAGAGTCTAAGAACGCCCCCGATGGATTCCCAGTGCAGCGGACGTGTTGGCAATCCGTCCCCATTTTCGTCCTTGACCTTCGCATTTTTCGAGCAACGTCTTCGCCCCCGCCCCGATGGACGAATCTACCCCCAAAGGTGGAAAACGCGTGCGCAGAGTACCCATCAGCAATGTCGTACCATTGAGAGTTTCCAACCGCCGGGATTCCTTGGGCATCGAGAGTTTTTCGAGTGTGGCCCCTCCTTGTTATACCTCTCAAAGGGAAGCCGCGTCGTCCGTTGCGACGCATGATCCCCAGGACTCGGATGGATCCGAATTTGATGAGGACGACGATGGCGGGTCTGTATCAGTACGGTCTTGCCCCGAACTTGGACAGGACTATGTTTTACCATCGCCATATTCCACGGAAGACCTTTTGCAAGGTTACACCGCAGCTCACCTTACGCGCGATCATACACACCCCGCTGCACCTTCTTCGACGCACACCCAAAGCTGTACTCATGGGTACACTCATACTCATAGTCAATGTACATTAGACATCACGTCTGGCGAGTCATATGTCGTCAGTCAGCACACGCCCACCGCCGTTCGGAGTAGTGGCGCTTTTCCCGTGGTGGCTACTCGTCCGTACTCTCACCACTTACACCGCGGAACAACCAGCAAGTCATATAGGTCAACGAGTCCCTATGTGTCATCTCGTGTCCTTCCTGCGGCAGAAGGTTTTACATCTCCGCGACCTACGTTATATCATCACCACCCCAAGTCATCTCCATCGGCTGTTGGCCATCTAACGCACCAACGTCGTAAGGTTGACTATGTATATCAGCACAAATCCCAAGACGGTACTGGAGGTGACGCAGAAGATATCTCAAGGCCGCCGGCCTCGATGGACAGTAACATGACCTGTCTCCCAGAAGACACAGCGGCCCATCATCGTCTCCACGAATTCGATGCCGAAAGAAATCGTTTTGCTGAGGACGCTCCCGAGATGCAGAGATCCTCACATGCATCGAACTTTGTTTCACTTTCCCGTAAGAGCACTTTCAAGAAACCCGCATTTTTTCAACAGGTGGCCTCTTCGTCCATCACTGGAAAGTTCACGATCGATCCCAGTCTTCGTATTCCCTCGTCACTTTTGAAGGCTATCAAACCACTTTCGTTGACTGGGATGAATAATATGTTCAGGACCTCGACGGACCCTCCGGGGATACCATTGAAACGCTTGGCCAAAGCGCCGCTTATTTCGCCAGCCAAAACCCACCGAAAGAATTTGGTTCTGGAGGTTGAAAACGGAGGTATAAATGTCGACGTCTACTTAGTGCCTTTGGCCAAACGAACGGCTATGAATTCCGACTCTGATCCACCTCCAGTTGACAACGACCAAGCTAATGCGGGAACTCCACCAGTAAGCGCCTTAATCTCATGTTCATGAACGATCGGTCTTACTGGTTATAGGATTTCTATAGCGAGGAAAGGCAGAGTCATCGGCGTCCAGGAGCGTGTCTGCTTTCAACCAAGCGTCTCCCTCCTCTTCCATCCCCGACCTTGCTTGATTTAAGATTGAGGGAGGTCAAAATTCGTCCTGTCAGGGGATCTTCGAGGCCGAAAAGAGGAAGAGAATTCCCATTGATGGCCAGGATTGTGCGTAATTTCGATTACCAACAGATATACTTGAAATTCACGCTTGTTGTTTCTCCATAGCTTGCGCCCAATCCAAGACCTCCTTTCCATTTGTTTGCATCTACTATAGTCGCTCCTTCCTCAAATTCTGAGCCTACCATTGAGGAAGAAAGCGACCAAACTCCATCGCCCTCGGCAGTTTCCACCCAACAGCCTGAGCGCATCGGCAAAAACAGAACGCGTATTCAAGCGCCTCTGTCCACGCGCGCGCTCTCTCGATCTCCCGTAACACTTCAACTTCCCCCACGTTCCGAGGCCCGCTGACAATCCACGTCGCTGCTGGCGATCTGGACGACCACATTCACCTATCGCGAGAATTGGCCGAGACCGCAATGGTCCTTGCCGAGAGTGCTTTTTCTCGGGGTTATTTTATCGGACAGCTGGTGTCCTCTTGGGGCGAGCGAGGGGCAGCAAACACCAGCACTGGAGATGACTGGGTTCTAGTGGATGATGGAGGGAGATCTCCGAACGGGATGAGCCGAGAGGCGTTCAATCAAAACGGTAGAAAAAGCCACATCCAACGAGATCTGAGCGAAGGCGAGGCCGAGGCAATGCCTGGGTATTCTGATGCGGGATTGGCCGGCGGTATACCGGACAAACACGAGGAGGAAGAGTGGTCCGGGGATAAAGTCGACGTTGTGGTGGGCAATGGAAAGGTACACTTGCAATTTCTAGACGAGGAGGATCCCTTCGGAAAGGACGCGGGATTTTGGCATAAGCTCGGTTTGGGATGTCGGTGATGATAAGTACGAGGGCCAGATTACTTGACTATTGATTCGGAAAATGATAATCACGTCCCAATTCTCATTCACTGCGTTCTGTGAATACAGATTAGAGTGATATTTGGGTACCGGTGCAATCCTGCGGAGCAGACAACTATCATGTGTTTATGTCAAATGGTGACGTGTTTTGCAGCGCAGCGTGTCATGGAATATCCCCAAAAAGGTATTATTTCCATTCTGAGTAGCCACGGACTTTTGCGACCGTGATTCTGTGCAAATGGCACCTTGACTCGGGAATTGCCCTGGGTGTTAACAGTCATAAATGCTACTGTGCGCGCCATTCGGTCCTTTCACATGATGATGATATGTTTTCCGAGGTTTTCCCTCGATCACGACATCTTGTTAAATCATTGTCAAGTTGCGCTCAAATTCTGGCCCGGCGCTTAAATGATTCATAACCGATCTTCATGATGCGCGGCCTTGAGTAAAAAAAGAAGAACACGGCCTCTTCCTGACATCTAACCGCAGGAAGTTAACAAGTCCACAAAAAACGAGGACGGCTTTCGAGTCACTTAACTACTTACTTTAAGAGGGTTTGATCGACCCACAGGCTACGGTACTAAGAACGATCGCAGTTGGATTCCATCTTTGCACAGAAGAATTTTTTGACACCTTTCCTCCGAGTCATAGTCATCGTGCAACCAAATAAGGCAAATCGCGCTTCCTTTGAGGTTTTTGCGTCGCTGTGCGCTTCCCACCACACGAGACCCAACCATGGGTGTAAATATAGTGGCTGTTCTTCCTATCTGGACGCTGCACCGCGGGGGCGGGAACTGATTCTGTTTTGTTTATATATATATATATGAGATACTTGCAGGGGAATCCGCATCCAACGCCCCCGACTCCCTCCTATTCCCGGTTGCCACTCCCGAAGACATTTCCGCGTTTTAACGTCCTTTCCTCCATCAGCCATAATGTTTGGGAGCAGTGACGAGCAGGAAAGTCGGGATGTCGAAACTGGATATCTCCCACTCGATCAGTGGAGGGTTTCGCGGTTGGCCATAATATCCCCGTCGTCGGACAACGGGGATATTACAGCCAACAGTGTCCCACAGAACAAGTACGTTGTCGCGAGAGTCTACCGTACCGATTCTTCCCAATTCATGGACCTCCGCTTGGAACCGATTCCGCAACGTTTCCCTCTTCCTTTGGAAGCGGTGTCCACGGCTTTGAATGCACTGACTTCAAGTTCGGCCGAATATGCCAATCGATATCCCACCGATCCTGAACTCGACTGGTCCTCTCCGACGCCCCCTACTACTCCGAACGCCCACCCTCTTGCTGTCACATTTGCTCTTTCACAAGTAGTTAATTATGATGCCAAGGAAGAGATTCTTTACCCACCGCTGTTCCCCTTCGACGAAGGATCTCTGACATTGCAAAATGTTGCGCAAATCGCATCCATTCAAGCATCCTCAAGATACCGGGGTGATTTCGCGGAGGGTTTTGCCGACATCTTCAAGAACGAATACACCCGTAACCAACAGTACCGATTCTCTAACCACGGCAATACACCCACGAACGAAACCGACCGTATTGGCAGTTTGATCCACGTCCCTGAAGACGAGGAACGCTCCGAGATTGACCATGAATTTCAACGATTGAGTGAGCTTAGACTGCAACTGGCAGCGGAACTTCGCTCGTCCCTGTATGATGCCGACAAGGCCGCGATGGAAGTTCATGCCTTCAACGCTCGGCAGTGCCTACGATTTCAAGATGTCGACGGACCTCCTCAGGCTCTCATTGAGTTTGAGGACGATTTCAAGGTGAAGCAAGATGCAACCAGCTTGATTCGCCGGTTGGAGCGCCCGACATACATTTCGAGTCGTGATTCGCGCCGCCGCCAATAGTTTGCCATTTATCTTGCTTTCGAACGTGCTTTTAACGATTATGTTTTTTTGCTTTTGCCTTTTCACTTGCTTTTTCAAATATGTTTTCCATCCTCTATCTTGTTTTCTTGTTTGATGCGAGCCATTACATGGACTTCTTTTTATTATCCCGTATACCCGCCTGCTGTTGTTCTTTGCTGCCCTCGTAATAACCTAGAATGGTCCTTCTGCGATCCCTGACATGGACTTACTGTAATTTTATTACCTAGCTATCGTGTACCTTACACCCTCCGTTGTTCACCCTCGTACTGAATTATGACGAAGTCAAAAACACAGTATGGCGGCCCGGCATATCCGAAACCTATTTTTAGCTCCACCTGTCTCGGCAAATATCCAAACGTCTCCTTAATCCTCGCCTGAAACCTAATTCCATCATCTCTCAACCACACCAATCAAAAAACTCCATGGCAGATACAACCATTCAAGAAGGCGACCAAGGTGAGAAAAATCCTCCAAAAAACAGAATTAATCCCATCTCGCGTCGGGCTGACACGGAATTTTAATCAAGGGCAATGGGACTTGGGTTCGGGAGAACCGGTGGGCGTCGAAGTGGGGACGGAGGGAGAAACAGGGATTGGAGAGGAGGTTTTGGTGAACGCCTCGCCTGATAATCCAGAGGGAAGCGGTGGGGGTGAACAGCCGAGCGAGTTGACGCAACCTGGCGAGGAGGGAATGGGTGAAACGAGCGAGAAGGACGCGGTGGGCGAGGTGCAAGAGACAGAAGAGGAGACGGGGGACGAAGGCGATAAAACGAAGGAGGGTCAACCCGCCAAGGTGGGCGAGAAGCGTGAACGAGAGACTGAAGGTCAGGCGGGTGGGGTTTCAGGGGAAGAAGCGGTAGTGGAGGGTGAAGCTGGGAAAGAGGCGAAGAAAGCAAAGACCGGCGAAGGGGAGGAAGCCCATCATGAAGGGAAAAAGAAACGAGGCCGTCCTGCTAAAGCCAAGGCGACGAAGCCGAAGCCTGCGTCGAGTGAAGGCAAGAAACGGCCGGTTGGGCGCCCCAGGAAAGCAACTATCGCGCATGAGAAAGGCGAGATGACCATGGAAGAGTCGGGTGATCCAGCTCATCACACGCGCTCAAAGGACCCTGCTAGTACTCGAGCGTAGTTAAGTTTGACCCGTTTGGAGTGTATGTACGCGGGCGGTGTCAGAAGCGAGCGGTCGGGAAGAATTATTGTAGCTTTATTGAATGATTAATCGCACAGATGAGCAGTTTCGCTACAGTGGGGAGCAACTTTTCATTAGGCGCTCATATCTCCTATCTCCGTCATAGAGAAGTTACGCTACTCTCCAGAAACAGAAATTAACGAGGACAGGTGCCTAGAGTCAATTTCCTTAAGTACCATCAGCGCCGAAACACGGTTTCTGCTGACCTTACTGAGAATTTGCAGGGTATCTAATCAGGACGGGCGAAGGGACAGGGTCCGATTAGAGGCTGACGAACTTGGAAGGTGGAAGACGCCGACAACTGATGCAGCTATAACAAACAACATAGATAGGAGAAACTTTACAAGAAAACGAGCGGACGGACAGCCAATATTAGAGTCACTGTAAATATACAAAACGGATAATGGCATATAGCGATCAGTCAATCTTTTTGGGCTCCCTCTTCTCCAGGACCTCGACCCATTTTCTCGGGAACCAGCCTTCACGACCTTCTCGTGTGCGACCTTTCCACCACTCCCCCTCTACCTCCATTCTCGGGTCTACCTCAGCGCCGGTGCGCGGATCGAGTTTGCCAGTGATAGCAACGATTTCGTTGTCTTTGAGTGCCAGCTCGGAAGAGTTGGAAGGGGTGAAAGGATACAGAGCACGGGCGAACGTAAGCGTCGCCGGGTCCAGAGGAGGCATTTGACCAGGAAGGATTCCGCCGTTAGCAGCTGCTTGGGCCTTGGCACGTTCGCTGAGGATGTGGACGAGCTTGTGCATGGCATATGGAATACCGAAGATGGCGAGCAGGAAGAAGATGAGAGGTTTTTTGCTAGCTTTAGGGGGTGGTGGTCCAGGGGGTCCTTGTACCGGTCGACCGTTGATAAAATCACGGAACTCGTTGTTCAGGGTTCCGGCGGGTCCTGAGCTCGATCGTCCGGTAACCAATTCCTTCATCCATCGGAGAAGTCCAAACAGACCAAGTACGCTACCGAGAGCGTTTCGTAGCTGTCCAAACTGGTCGATGACGCCGACCATGGCGAAGAAGGAGGAATGGGTCGCCATAAATGTCGACTCCAACATCTGTGCGACCCCTGAAAACGTCTGGACAATGGAATGAAGAAGGGCGAACGTATGCTGTGTGGTCGATTCGAGAGTTTGGGTCAGTGAAGGCGGTAGTGGTTGGCTGTCGGGCCCTATGGGCATGCCGTTTGGACCCATCATACCCATTCCTCCACCCATTCCATATCCGCCGTAACCGCCGCCCATTCCTCCATAACTTCCCATGCCGCCGTATCCACCATATCCACCCATGCCGCCATATGAGCCCATTCCGCCGTACCCACCATACGACGATCCAAGGCCGCCGTATGTGGATCCCATGCCTCCATAGGAACCAAGCCCGCCATATCCCGCACCATATGTTCCAGATCCTAGTCTAGAATACGGAGAAGCACCGTACGATGAGTAAGGAGAAGCAACCGCTGTCGATGCGCTCGCAAACGACGCTGGTCTTTCGGGGACCGTGGGTTGTGATGATGACGTTGTCGCTGATGGTACTGACGTCGAGGGTAGCGCGGGTGCTGAAGCCGACGGTAAAGACGCTGTAGCGGTCGCCCCTGCTCTCTCCCAGGGTTTCGGTGGAGATACCATGGTGGTGTGGAAGGGATGAGGTGAGGGGGCGGGATAAAATGTGTTGTGTTACCTGTGACTGGTCTTCGGTAATGTGATTGCCCGGTGTGACGCGTGATCCACAGACACTCTTTTCATCAAGTGCAGACTGCTATATATCAAATCGACTATCATTTGATTATTAGGTCAGTTTCAAGAGACTAGCAGACTGCTGGCCTTTCTGATTATTTTAATATTGGAGATGTGCGTTATATATAAATCTGTATATTTAGGGTGGTGCTCAAGCCGTTTACGGCTTATGTGACCACATTCCAAAGCTTATACACTATACATATGCGAATCTAATCGAACGAGGCGAGTTCATGCCCCCGGGGTGGGAGGGGAGTAGGAGGTATAACCTCCAGCCCATGCTCTAATAGCTAGCTCGTCGTAGATAACGTACAGACGGCCGTCGCCACGATCTTAGGGCTGGTAGGAAAACGGCCGTTGGTTTCCCTGGGCCATCAAAACTCCCTCCGGTACAGACTCCAGAGGGTCGGCTCTGCCCACCACTACTCCAGAACTTAGAACTACGACGAAAGGAAATCTGAAAAAGGGGGTCGCAAAAGTGCGCTGAGGAGTTGCGTGGGTTGAAGAAACAAGGTGGGATTAAGGCGCAAGGTGGAGGAGACGAGGAAAGGGGTTGACGTGCCCGAGAGCCGCATCAGGGTGGTTATGACCTGAGAAGTAGAGAGTGAGAGAGTAAGCAGAGGAGCGAGAGTAGGGAAGTGAGAGAGAGATAGAGAAGAAGGAGAGAGAGAAGCATGGGCGTAGAGGAGAGCATAAGGCATAGAGGCATGGTAATAGAGAGGAAGGAAGAAGTGGGAAAGGAGCTCGAGAGAAGGAAGTGGAAAAGGAAGACGGGGAGCTCAGCTTTTTTCTTTTTTTTTTTTTTTTTTTTTCTAGTTTTCGAGATAGGAGACGAAACGGCGGGAGTGAATGAAGTTGAGGAGGTGAGAGCAGTTTGAATGTCGACCGTGCGTTATAAAGCGATTGTGTTATTAAAAGACGATGAAAAGGACAGAATCGTATATTTACGGTGGCTTTAATGTCGTTTTCTGCGTCAACGCATATATGTAGAGATCGGTGTTATGAACCAATTATGAACACGCGCTAAACCCTAGTACATTTGATCGACAATAAATCCAAGATATGTAGCGTTATTTTGATTGCGATTGAGTATCACTCTGTGGAAGAGGAGACGAAGAAAGAAAAACAGGTCGCGGGAATTTACCGTGATACTCTCCAAAAACACAAGAGAGGTGGCTGTACCGTTATAAAATGGCTTCAGAATACGAGGTAATGGGAGTCACCCATTATACACCTGTACTCGACTAAAATATTACAGAGTGTCGAAATAGATTCAGGAGGGTTTGCCATATGCCCTGATTGTGGCACGACCATCAATTGTGGCACAATAGGAATTCAAAACCTGAATAAACGGCACCGGGGACGGAAAGCATGTCGCGAAGCGAAGGTTAAAAGGGACAGAGAGGCGAAAAGGAGGAAGGACGGTTCTCTTCTGTCATTCATGAAACCGAAAGATATTCCAACGCCATCGGACGTCCAAATGCAAACTTTACCCCCCGCTGAAGGACCCCCCACAGTTATCGACGTTGATTTGCTTGAGACTGGTCTTCCACACCGATGCGCCGGGTACCTATTCGAGTTCCCAGAAGGACAGTCCCCGCACACTGATTACCCATGGGCATTACACGATTCGATCTCACTTCCCTGGGACATTTCTGTTCGCAATGGAATCATGACCCTATACGCTCACGGATGCGATGAAGTCTTGTCTACCGAAGGTGGTGTACAACTATCCTGCCGACCTTGCCAGGGTCTATGCCGCTTGCGTATCATACCTTCAATGGGCTTGTCAAGATGATCGACCGGAGATCGAAACAACTTGAGGTCCTTCGACTTCGAGAGCTGAACCAAACGCGGAAGCCGATGAACTATAGCAGTATAAATCGTACAGCATAATAGGAGAACCTTCAAAGAAAACGGGGGGACGGATAACGAGTATAAGAGTCAATGTAAATATACAATTTTGTCCTGTTCATGGTCGTTTTCGCTGCGCGCTTTGTAACAAAATCAATGAGAAAGACCGCGTCGTCGACGGAGCGCTAAGTAGCTCTCTTGCGCTTGAAAGCGGTTGTCGCACAACCACTGAATTATTGTGTTTATGGAGAATACATATCAATATTCCCACGACATGTTGAGATGTTTTTCTTTTTCTCGAGTTTTTCTTCCTCTCCTCTTCCACTGTGACACTCACTGATACTCATCGCAATCAAAGTAACTCTACATTAGATTTGTTTTCGATCGAATGTGCACTGGCGTTTAGTGCGTGTTCATAACACTGATCTCGCGTTGACGAGTTCTGTAGCAGTCTGGATTGACTCTGGAGCATGCATCGCACAGTACGTGTCGTTGGCACCCCGTTCATATCACTCTTTATTTGCTTTGAACGAATTCAAGCTAAAATTTTCTTGTCACCCGTTTTGGGTACGTTTGGTTGACAGAAACTTCAAGCGTTAATGTGTTTTTAAGCAGTTTAGCCCAATTGTCAACTTTAGGAGCTCCATTTCATGCCACCGCCACACGGGTGCAAGGGCCCTCGAGGATGAATGGACGGGGGTTGAAAATTACCCGGATTCGGTCGAGGCTTTGTTAAACATGTATGTGCTCTGCTCTGTGCGTACTTATCGATAATTTGGACTTAAGTATACCCTCCTCGGATCCATCATTCCTGCGCCACCACCAGGGTGGACCATCCCGCGGCGCTTGACCGTTGACGTGTGCAGGTAAAGCCCATGTCACACCCGCGCACGATATTCATGGTTTAATTGCGACTTTTGGTTACCACTGGCATCTGGAGTTCTTGGGAAGATTCATTTGGTGGACGTGACGCCTTCAAATCAACCATCAACTGTGGAGGTCTCCAATTAAGAAATACCATTCTTGGGGAGTCTTTATTGTCTTGGTTTTTTTTTTCCTGGAAAGCGAGCTGTGAAGCATGGACCTTGACACGAGGCGCTGCGTTTATTCATGAATGGGACGGTCTTGGATGGGTCGAGTACCCGGATCCGGGGTGCATGCAGAGGTGGAGGTTCGATTGAGTAATAGGAAGTCTGTGGGAAGCGGATACCGATGGATTCGAAGGAAAAGAAGGACTGGGTGACTTTTTTTGGGTTTCTGGACGACTTATTTGCGGATGCTGTTCTCCTCTTTCTTTCTTTCTCTCTCTCCAACCACTCACTCAGTCAACCAATCTATCCACTTGCCTCTCGCTCTTCGCCACCTCCCCAACTATACCGCTACTGCTTACTGCCTACCTGCACTTTTCTACTGCCGACTCGCTTGCCTTGCCTATAAACTTCTCTAGCTCCATCGGTTCCAACAACAGCAACAGCCCAACCATAATTTGATATATACTTTTCTCTGCGCTACCGATCCACTTGTTCGCCTGAGTCAGTCCAGCCATACCACTTCTTTGTTCACCACTTCTTTGCTCAAACAACAGTTTCTCCTTTTTCTTTGTTCTCGCAACATTCTTTGCTCTAATCTTCTACGTTTTCTTCATTCATTTTTTCAGACGTAATTCCTTTTTTTACCAACCCGTCGATGTCTGGAAAACGCTCCTCGCCTTCAGCGCTATCGACAACCCTCGCTCGAAATCACAATCACACGCCCACGGTAACCCACACGGCGCATAATTCGCTTTCTCACTTATCATCACCCACCAACACCCACAACTCTTGCACTAGTTCCGATAGGCTGAATATGCCCCTACCTCCTACTCCTCCCGCGGAACAGACCAAGCGCGGTACTAGCGGGGAGCCGCCCACGGCGACTGCTGCAAAACTCGGTGCGGCAAAGTTTGGTGGGGCGCCGTCTTTCGCAGCGGTCGTCTCGTCGTCGTCGGCCACGGCGGGCGCGTCCGCGAAATCGCCCTTGCACACTACGTCTTCTATTACGTCTGCACCACAACAACACCTTCAGGATCATCAACAGAAACAAGAACATGCACAGTCTTCAGCGAACCCGGTTTCTTCGACTCATCAGGATATCGCCGATGCTCAGGCACATGTTAGGAGCGCCTCTGGGTCGTTTTCCAATTCATCTCAATATCACTCCCCACTCGCCAACTCTCCTAGTTCTGCGAATACGAGCCACGATAGCAGTGGCAAGAACAGCGTCGTTTCCTATGGGAGGGACAACGACAGCGAGTCCTCCGATGTCGAGATTTACCTCGACACGCTGGGGTTGCATGATTCGGCTGTCCGCATGCATGTTCTTGTCAATATGGGTACGTTTCAAATTTTGCGCTCCTGTACCCCTTGTTTTTCGAGCATACATGCATATTGGCGTTCATGTTTGCTTCGCTCTTGATCTTTCTTCCTCTCTTCCGTTCTGTTCACTGGTCGCGGAGATCCGTCGTTACCGCTTAGCGCTGCACACGGCGCGTCTTTCGCGACTTTTTTCGCGATTTCTTGACTTTATTTTCGCTTTTCACCCATTTCGACGCGCATATATTCATGGATTCACGCTCATTTTCGTTGTTTCATGCAGGTGACGCGTCCTCGAATTTGCAACCGCCCTCGCAGGGGCAGTCGCCTGTCTCGTCTCATTTTCATGACCACCAACAGCCCATCTCGTCTCCCAAGCCGACCTCGGGTCTTCGCGTAACCAACTCCAGCTCGACCGACAATAGCAGTAACAAAACCCTCTCTCCTCTTCCTCTTTCTCCAAGCGCTCCTTCGCAGTCGCAACAAGCCAGATCACCCCAGTTACCACCAGCGCCTATTCGGGGAACGATTCCTCTTCCACAGATGAACGAGGGTGACGCGGATGCCCATCAGCTGCAACATTTGCATCGACATCAAGAGATGCACGCGCACGAACATCAAACTGTCGTGCATGGAGCTGCCATCGATCTATCCGGGTTATCTTTGAATGCGTCCATTCATGCTCCTCGTCAGCATTCCCTTGGTGTACCGTCGTCGCAATCCCAGCCTTTGCTCTCCGTTCATACTGCTTTCGACTCGAATTCTTCCTGCAGTCCCTCCCCCTCGTCCGGTTTCCCGACTTCGAGCTCGGATTCTGCCCTTGCGAGTATGGGGCAGAAGACGCCGAATGTCTACATCAATGGGTTGCCCCCTCATTTCCCCGAGGACCAGTTGTTCGCACTTGCATCTCCTTTTGGGGAGATTCGGAGCGTTCGAACGTTCACAAGGCATGTTCGTGATAGCGAAAGTGGTTACGGATTTGTTTTGTGAGTCCTTTCCTGCCTCATTTCCGTATTTTTATTAATTACGCATAGGTTCGAAACGATCGAGGCTGCTGAGAGATGTATCATTTCCCTGAGACGTTATCGAAACCTGCATCCTACTTTCTCGAAGGTTTGTTGCGTTTTGGTGGCAGTCGAGTTAGTGTCTCATTTGCCGATTTCGTTGCAGCAAATCCACAAGATTCCTGGAACTACTTATGCACAGGGCACCCTTCCCCCTTCTTCCGCGTCCTCCTGGGATGAACAGGGTCCCTCTGGTGCGAGTTCTGCTGATGGGTCTTCTGGAGGCTCTTTGGCTGCAGATGCCTCGTTCAAGGCGAAAATGGAAAGCCTACATGATCCGTCCAGCACGAACCTCTATATGGAAGGGTGGGTTTGATATCTATCCGTTATTTTTAAACGCATATATTGACTCTAGCGTCGATTTAGCCTTCCGCTGAGCATCGATGAACCGGTAGGCCACATTCGCATCGGTGCTATAGTGAAAATCAACCCTTGTTCTTAGACACTCTCTGCGTTGGTGTCTCCACATCGAATTAGTAGCAGCCGATTCTTCCAGACGAGGTTAAGTAACCCGCCGAGAATCATCGCATTTGTTCGGTAAGTCTTAGTTAGAGCTCATTATCAAGTGTTCCGTTGATAATCTTTGTGTGGATACTTTTTTTTTAGACTTGAAACTCGTGCAGGCGCCGAGGAAATTATTGAACGCCTTCACGGTCGTATGGTCCGCGGCTGGAACGACACGGGGAGCAGGATCTCCGTCAGGTTTGCTGATACGAGTGAGCAACGTGAATTGAGGGTACGTTGTTTGCTTTAGCAAGTTATGTAATCGGATTTCTGACCACCCCCAATCTTAGCGGACGGAACGGTCGACTCAAGAAGGGGACAGTTCTCCGGCCCGCCTCACCATCGCACAAGCTGCCCTGTTGAACCTCCGAGGACAAGAGTTGCACACCGGGAATTCCGGCCCTGTCATTCACGCTCATCAGGCTGTTGGATCCACTCGTATACCTTCCGCTTCGAGGTTTGGAGGTTTTGCGACGCCCACGCGTGATTTCTCATCGACTGTGCACCTTCCTCCTGCCGTAGGGAATGGAGGCGCTGGTGGTCTCGAGGTCGATTATTCTCTCGCTCCTGGACGGGGTGCGATCAGTGGACCTACATCGCGCTCTAGGTCGCCTTATGACATGAACCAGGGTCAGATCTATCAACAAGATCAATACGCAAATCCTCAACTCGCTCATGGCCACGTTCCTTCGACTATGGACCCCGCAATGGTTTCTCTGCTCGATTCTCTCCGCAGCAGCGGTGTTCCTTATCAAGGCGGTTCTACCGGCGGATACGTTGACCACGCTGGCGGGGATATCGACTATATGCAGAACCAGCGTCTTGGTCAAGGCCAAGGCCGCGCTTATCAGCTATCGACGAGCCAGAGTATGGACAACTTGCAGCAATACTCGCGACCTACGCCTGCGTACACACGTTCGGGGTATACCGCGACGGAGGAGTACATTATGCGTGCACACGCCGAATCCGCCGCGCTCGCTCATGCACAAGCCCAGCAGCAGCACAACCAACAACAGAGTGTGGCCGCTGAACGAAGACGGCCTGCTCCTTTGGATCTTCGGAGGCATCGGGGAGGTGATGAAGCGTTCGAGGATCCAAGCGCTGCTAATATTTCTGTGGGTGTGCGCGGGTATCGTGCGCAGGCTTCCCTTGGACGTATTGGCCATGGGGTGATATCACCTCCCATGACGTCTTCGTCGATGGGGTCTCTGGCGTCCATGACTTCTTCACCCAACGTGGCTATGGGCAATGCGATGAGTGATGGTGATTTCCACTCGTCCTCTGCGGGAGTTAGGGATGATTCAGGGAGGGCTGTTGGTAGTGCCGTAAACGTTAGGCATAATCCCAATATCCATCCCGCGCATGTCAACGCTCGGCTCTCTCGAGAGCCTTCTTCCTCGTCGCAATATCAGCAACAGCAACAAGTCCAACATCCAACGCCGTTGTCTCCGCCCCTCACCTCGCCTTCGAATCAGGAATCTCCGAATCCCAACGATCTCATCAGCTATCAACATGCTGCGGCTCATATGCGGTCCACTACCCTTCCTCAACATCGTTCGTCGTCCGTCCGGGATGGGCATCAGCAGATGCAGGCGCGTGGTCATTTCCAGCATAATAGTATGAGCATGCCGGCTCAGAACTTGAGGACGCCTCAGCATGCGAGTGTTGCTAAGCTCTCGGGAGCGAGTGGGCTTGAAGGTTCGGGTGCTGGTGGGGTGATCTACGAACATGAGAACCAGGAGGTTGATGAGCGTCAGCGTCAACACCATCAGCAACAACAGCGGGTCGAGGTCGGAAGTGGCGCCAACAATAACGTTATTGGGTCGAACTCGTCTGGGAACAATGCGACGAAATCTCATTACTCGACGTCGTCGCCTAGCATGTTTGGGGATAACCAATCTTCGTCATCGTCGCCTTCGCTTATCTCGCCGACGTTGACGTATAGTAGTCAGACGCCGTCGACGCTTAGTCCTGCTACGCCGTTTTTCGGATCGTTCCATAGCCAGACGGAGGGGTTCGAGAAGACTGCTGGTGCTGGGTTGGATCAGCCGTCGCAGAAGAAGTCGTTGACCCATTTGAATCCCAGTTCGTTGAGGAGTCTTAGTGGGAATTAGGGAGCTCTTTTTTTTTTTGGAGGTTAGTTTTTTATTCGTTGTTGTTGTGTGAATCTGCGCTTATTTTTTCTTCTTCCTTTTAGGTGTTGTCTTTGTCTATCGTGCGATTGTTTCGCTCATGTTGCGGCGTCATTGCCTATCCCCTCGTTATTCTTTTTATCGCCTCGCGTCTTCGATCCTGAAATTACGTCTCTTTGTTTGTTTCTTTGCCACTTCTACTTTCTATCAGCTAGCTCTTGTAAATATGGCCAGTACCCTCCTCTTATTATATTGTTCTATAACTTCTATTTCCTTTTTCATGCCGGCTTTCTGTGCATCCTCCTCGTTATTTATCCTGCGTTACACGACATCCTGTCATCCCTTCCTTTCCTTTCGTTGCCCTCTCGTTTCACGCTTCGTTCGTTTACGTTATCCGATCGTTATCAGCCGCCTCCACCCTCTGAAATGGGGGCTCTCTTTTCTATTCCTACTCTTTTCCATCCATAGTCCATGTGTCAGGTTGGGCGGCGATGGTAGATTTTCTTATATGTTACTACGGTACATTCAGTATGATGTAGACAGACAAGATACGACAAGAAAGGACTCTAGTGATTGTAGTTACTTCCCTCCTCTGATCCTCGGCTTCCCCCCATCCTGCGTTTAACTTTTTTTAACTCGTTTTTTTATGTATTGTATTACAATTACATTAGTAGCTATGGTTTTTGAATGAATAATGTAATTTTTGTTTGACTTTTTTTTGTGCTGGTTTTGTGTTGCGAGTTGACGGCGGCCGCGCGTTGGCGCGTCGCGTTGTGTTGTATCACGTGGATGTACGATATCGTTCTGGGAATCCGGATGAGTTCGATGGTGCGCAACAATTTGATGCTACAGTCGACTCCCTCATAATCCATAGCCTAGATAGCCCATACTCCCCGATATCCCATATCTTTTTGGGTCCACCGAGTTGGTTCGCAGAGAAATGCATACCATAACCCATACAACCGCGATAATCCATAATCCATACCCCAAGCCCATAGGTTTTAGTTAATGCATTCAGGGGAATATTGAAGAAATTTTGAGTCAAATCAGTTATTTTTCTCACTTTACATCACGGATATCACTGATGTGCTGCTGAAGTCGTCCAAATTGAGCCATTTAACATTCAGGGCTGCCTTTTTTTTTTTCCCCGGCCATGTTTCACACGGTCCAAGTCTTCCTCGGAATCCATTTTACATGGGTGTAAGTTACCGTGTAACTGGAAATTTTTCAGCAGATACCGCCTTGGTATAATCCACAGAGGTTTATGATAATGTTCATTCGTGAAGCATCCTCGAATTTGTCCATGAATTATCAAACTATTTTTAGCGTACTCTCCAAGGCCATAAGCTCTAATAACCCATAGCCTGGGCCGGACACCGAGCAGTATGGGTTATGAGGGAGTCGACTGTATTCCATTTGGTTTATCATTCCAATCAATGATATTCACTACAGCACGGTGCGCGTCCATCTCAGCGAACGGAAAGGACTTAACCGAAGGAAACCTCAGACCCCCGGCGCCTTGCCTACAAGCTACTGATGAACGAAGTTGAACCCGAGTTGAACCCAATTGTAATTTGTCCTGACATCCAGGCATTGAGTCGAATTTCATACTTTCAGTTTCGAGGGTTCGTTCTAAAATATGCATCATCTTGGGTCTGGCTCGCTCTGGCCTCCCACCTTGGTATGTACGATGATCGGATCTATGTCGCGCCCAAGGTTAATCTTCCTGGCTGGTTTATCAACAAGGTCAGTTACTCGACCTTTGATTTGTCCATGACCACGGAACCTACCAGACCGACGGCGTGTTTATCAAGGCGCTTCTTATATCGGCCACGCCCGGCGGAGGTCGCAAGTATTTGCAAAACCATCTTTTGGTTAATGGTGTCCTACCCGCTATCGACAGCGGGGTAAGGTTTGGCACTTGCGCTGATCATTGTGAATGCCGTTCAGGGAGTCTTGGTAGCGCTATGAATACTCGGACTAATCCGCATGCCAACTCAAGCCTCTGACGAGAACCTTTTATTTACCTGTTCGAGCCAACAAATCCATCACCGAACGCGGTTATCTCCGCACACCTGTGACCTCGCCTGGCCAGGAGTATCTCAACGTCGGGGTCGTAATAACGCCTAACGGTAACGTCATTACTCGAGGTCGCCGTCATGTCTGGCGATAACCACTGGCAGTCATCATTTCCTGCGCTGTCGCTGACATACACTACTTTCACACCGCTACGCCACTCTCTGGCTCGTTCAGTAGCCAGACGGACGGATTCAAGGAGGTGAGGCTGGACAAACAGCTGTTGAACAAGTCGCCGACTCCCGTCATCCTCTCCATTGCGACGCCCTGGGAATTCGCTGCGTTCATGCGTATATCGGTTGCATGACATGTGGCCAAATGTCAACGTTACATACACGTTACCTAACATAAGATTTACTTGTCCCTGTTTCATCTTCCTTGAGATTCGAACTCCCGTGTAGAACGGGTTCGACTTTGACAGTTGTCGGCTGTCGTCACTGAATCGTCACTGAGTCGTCAGTTAGTTTTCTAGCCCAAGTTTGAACGAAACCGCTATTCCCGGACCGCCCTCTTTCGGGATATGTCGATCAAATCCCTCGGGTCGAGGTACGATGTAATTGATCCCGTTCATCATTGTATCCAGCCTTGATCTAGCCATGCCAGCTCTTCTAAACCGTTCATAATCAACCAGAGAGAGCCTGCAAAGGCTGCCACCCGGGCTAAGGGATCCAGTCAGGAATGGCCTCCGACGCTACTTTGGATGAACTCAAGTCTATGTAAGTCATTTTGACATCAGCGGACCAATGATCGGCTAATTTCCGTTTCCCCACCTTAGGAATATCAACTATTATCCTACTCTCGTTGCTTTCTGTAAGCTCTATTCTATCACGTCACCTCCGGCTGACGTTAATTTATATGGGCAGCCATCCTCTTGTATGACTATTGCCTCACATTCGTTGCGGAAGTGGAGAGGTGTTGGGGTGTTCGCCGGCTTAACTTGGGTTTAGGATTATTCTATCTGAATCGTTACTTGACGCTCTTCGGCCATGTACCGATAATGTTGGAATTCTTTTGGTCAACCTCCAACCCAAACAAAATTGAGGTGAGTATCTCGCGACCCCAAGCGCCTGGTGATGGTGTGGTGCTGACGCACAACCCTCACAGATGTAGGCGTCTAATTTCTAACCCTCAAAAAATGGCCTTGAAATATCGTATCTTTCCCCAGTTGTCACCATTTGCAATCGTTTCACCAATATCAAGCCATCGTGATTCAGGTGGTCGTTGGTTGTATGCCTGTTCTTTCTGAATCATTGTGAGATGAGATGATACTGATATTATTTTCCTTTTCGATAGGTATATTGATTATGCGTATGTATGCCTTGTATGGGCGAAGCCGAAAGGTGCTTGCCTTATACATCGGCGTGGCACTCGTTATTTTGGCCATTGCCTGCGTGAGTCTCAGTTTCCGCCATGTCAACCCTGGGATCCGGCCTGATATTTAGTTGCTGATCGTGTGGTATATATATAGTGGATAATGCTGGGTGGAAAAAAAGAAGAACCTCGGGACGTGCGACTGCGCATGGGTTGTGGCGGAACTTTGAGTCGAGAAAAGTAAGCGCTCTGCTGGAACATAACGTTCAAATTCTTTCAACTCAAGCCCTTCATCCCTTCAGAGCTATCCGTGAGTCGTGCTAGTAGAGAACTTTTTTAATCTGATGAGATATATCGGCATTTGGCCTACACAGGCTTTGGAGCAGCCTGGACTGCAACACTCATCTTCGATTCCCTTGTCTTTTGCATGACGCTTTACAAAGCTATCGTCCTTCCTCGCCCAAATGGAGTGAACATTTTGACCGTTTTGTTGCGTGATGGTGAGGTTTACATGTCTAGAAAATCCTTTATTTTCTTTGACTTTTAACATATATTCAAGGGACAATTTACTTTGGGTACATATGTTTATTTTTTCTCTCGAAGTCGGTCCTGGATGAACGAGTGTACAGGGTGATGGTGGTGTCCAATTTGGCTAACGTCTTGACATTTATGGTGAGTGTGAGTCGGACATTATGGCCCCGTTTCTGATTGGTTTGTCTTTATTCTACCAGCTTGGTGGAGTGAAAACCTTCGTGCCGCCTTCTCAATGAAAATGATCGCTGATGCCTACACAGTCCCTGACGAGAGGTGCAGCAACGACATTCAGCAACGTGTAAGTCCATGATCGCATATACTGTCCGCAATGGCGCTAAAGACTGATTTAAAATCCTAGTATGGCCTCTGTGATGATATCACGCCTAATGCTCAATTTGAGAGACCCTTCCCTGCTCATAAACGGAGGGCATACTACAACGGTGGAATTAACATACCCGAACCTGACACTATCTGAGTCGGAATACCTGCCCTACATTTCCGAAGAAGCATCATGCTCCCGGGTGGTTCCTTCCCAACCAGGACCTTTTCCTGCAATTTACCATTAATGCGGAGGCGACTTTAAACTTATGGTTCGTCATCAAGCTTCTGGTCTTCTACACCCTTATTGATTATGCTAACTTTTTTTAGACAGTCATGAAAGATGGAGAGAATATATAAATTACCAGTGCGGAGGTGGAAGGGAAAGTAAGCGTTCAAGTGGCGATTAAGCTAACGGGATGACACATTGGGAGTAGGCTTAGACTGGAAGTCAGGAACAACTGTATTCATGCTAATTTAAATAAATATCATATAATCTGTAGACTGTTCAATGTTTATTTTCTTCTCTAACGCTTTCCTTTCATTCGAATAAGAGCGAATTTGGGCAGGACGCGTCGCGTCATTGTAAATCACGTGTAAGGAAACGCGTCCCGTCACACCGGTCACGACCCTTGGAATCCGACAATCCCGTTCCTACCATTGTACCAAGTCATGGAACTCCTTACCTTTGACAGAGAGTTCTCCGGGAAGTGCGAGTGGCCTCTGCAGGACAGAAATCGTCGTCTACCTATGGAAGATGATTGGGCAAAATATTCAGGTTCGAGGTGGAAGGCGGACGAAATCTCACAGTGTGATTTTCTGCCATGCTTTTCTAAATAATCGTGTCTGAACATCCTCTATATTCTGCGAAGTATCGCAGCGAATTTTATTGGGAAACAACACACATGTGTAGCTGATCCTATGCTCAACGATTTGGGTTTTTGTTCGACCCGGACATGGAGATTATTAGTTCAAGGGAACAAGAACTCAAGGTCAGTACTTGTTTCCCATCCCGGATCTGTGGAGAGACCTCAAACCTATCTCTTTTGAAGCAACATTACTAGTTCCAGGGGGACACTGTTGACACGAGCACGCGAGCCATCCACTCCGCGAGTTCCGGACGCTTGTTGACATCCGAGTTGAGGAGTAGTGGGCAAGGATAACGTCGGGAATGTAACGACGTGAACGGACACTGAGGTGAGACTAATGGTCCGGGCGATAACCCTTGAATATAACGCGGAACCTCGCAGGACCTCATGGTCTTGTCAGTTGACAATGGCAATGCTCTTGCGAGGTTTAGAGCGTTTGATGGGTAATCCATACCCTGCCCCTTCAAAAGTCCTTGCATAGGCAACGGTTTTCGCGGGTACTGATGTGGATATCCCTGGGGTAACAATTATGCAACGGCCGCAAGCGAACACATTCTGCTGATTTCGACCGCACGGCTCTGCAACGATGCAACGATGCCATCACTTTCCTTCTCCGGAACGTGGTTCTCATTGACCAGGAGATACTGGAACAGCCACCAAGGTCTTCTGACTGCCTTTGATCCCGTTTCATCTGTCGGATGAACTTCTATTCCATCTATCAACATTGCGCACTAGTCCTTATCATTCTCTCCACCGCAAGCGACGTCCATTTATCCGTACTGTCCGTTCTTCTGACTCCCATATCATTCATAAGCCGGCCTAAGAGGCCTACAAAGGCCCGTTTATTACGCTGCATGGTCTCAACTGCAACTGCTAGGGAATTTAGGAATGGCCTCCGATGTAACATTGGCTGAGCTGAAATCCTTGTAAGTGCTCGTATCCTCACTTCTTTCCTGGAGATATTTTTGTTAACTGTTTTCGTGGTCTGATCTTAGGAATGCCGACTACTTCATAAATCTTGTTTCTTTCTGTATGGTCCATTTCATCACATCACCTGTCGCTCACAACGCCAATTTTATGGGTAGCCATCCTTTTATACGACTATTCCCTCACATTTGTCGCCGAGGTGGAGAGGTGTTGGGTAGGCGAACTTAACTGGGCTTCAGCGTTCTTCTACCTGAATCGTTACTTGACACTCTTCGGTCACGTCCCGATAATGCTGGAGTATTTTTGGTCAAGCTCCCATGCAAACAAAGCTCAGGTGAGTGTTGCCACAGCGCCTCGTGTCCGTGCGCGCTGTACTGACCTACCACCTTGTAGATGTTAGTATTTATCCGCCGCTGGCATTCGAAAATGGTAATGGTATTTAATCACATCTTTTGCCCAGTTGTCACCGCCTGCAATCGTTTCACCAATACCTAGCCATCGTGATTCAGATCATCGTTGCTTGTAAGCTTATTCGTTCTGGAGAAACCCTATGAGACCATTTTAACGGCATGTTTCTTCCGATCTAGGCATGTTAATCATGCGGATGTACGCCTTGTATGAACGGAGCCGAAAAGTGCTTGCTTTGTACATCGTCGTTGCAGTCGTGATCGTGATCGTGGGCTGTGTGAGTCACGATTTTATTGGGAATCCCCTACTGTATTGCTGATGTGGTGTACAGTGGGCGATGTTGAGTGGACAAAAAGAAACACGGCTGGACCTGCAGGTAAAAATAGGGTGCAGCCCGAACCTGAGTCGAGAAAGGTGAGTCCTTCGCCATGTACTAAAGGTTTCAGTAATTCAACATCTTCGCCTCTTCCATTCAGAGCCATTCGTAAGTCAACCTACCAGAGGACGCCTCACACTTGACGAGACATTCCCATGGCCGATAGGTCTTGGAGCAGCCTGGGCCGGAATGCTGATCTTCGATTCACTCGTGTTTTGTATGACGCTTTACAAGTCTATAGTCCTCCCTCGCCCGACAGGGGTGAACATTTTGCACATTTTATTTCGCGATGGTGAGCGTTACCTCTCTTTACATTGAATGAGTTTGAGCTAATGATTTTAAGGCGCTATCTACTTCGGGTAGGTTTTGCTTTTTCCTTCTAATTTAGTTGCTGGATGAACGCTTGCTTGCACAGGGTAATTGTAGCATCTAACTTAGCCAATATCTTGACGTTTATGGTGAGAACAAGTTCGACGTCGTCTCCTCATTTCTGAACGATTATGCTGTGTTTTTCTTCCCAGCTTGGTGGAGTGAACCCTTTTTGTCGCCCTCTCACTGGAATCTGGTGGCTGATTTATTTCATATACTAATAGCGCTTCACGAGAGGTGTCGCAACGACATTCACGAATATGTAGGTCCAATGGTTTTTTTGCCCCAGATGGTCGGCTAAAGGGATATTTGACACGCTAGCATATCCTCCGTGATGATATCACGACTTATGCTTAATTTGAGACACCCTTCCCTGCGAACGCGTGTTACAACAAGGACCGACATGACGAATCCGAACTTTACGTTTGCTTCGCCGGAATATCCAACCGTCGAGGGTCAAATTTAGTGATTGTATGTACATTACTCTTGACATGCTTCTAATATAATTTTCTACGTGGGGGACCAACCTCTTATTTAGCCGCGATGGGGGTTAAAAAAGCTCATGCGAGAAGGATTGGGTTCCCGAGTTGGGCAGCATCGATCCGACAAGGGTGGATACGGTGTTTCAAAGTACCCAAGGAAGAGAACAAGAGAACAGGCCATCGGAGGTCATGTATAAGCAGTCACGACTTGATGTGTACGAACATCGATGAACAAGAGGTGGACAACGCAATCGTGATGAACTCTAGGCCCGAGGTGCGATTTTTGCCACATCTTCCAAATCACTGCACTTGGACAACCGCTGACCACGAACAAAGACGTTTCTTCTACATTTCTTGATCCGCGTGGAGTATCAATGCCCTTAAGTGCTGTCTATTCTTCACCGGCGAAGAGTTACGCCTGTTGGAAGCGGAATCGGGTAACAGTCTAAGGATCCCTGGCCAATTCGACATAAGCACCTCAGCAAATGCTGTGTACTCACGGTACCGTTCGCATCTTCGGCACGAACATCCATATCGAGGGCGAGTTGCGATTATTTTTAACCTGTTTTTAACCGACCTCTGACCTCGGTAGCCCCCGGTGTCGAGTATTGATGAACCTGTACGCGATAAACATCAGCGCTATCACAGAAACCAACCTAATCTTGATTGATGGTTTTTAGATCTCTTGTTTCCTCGTCGCATTTGGTTCTTACAGACTCGGAGAGGCTTAGCAAGTTAAAACGTGAAACTTGCTCGGCATGTGTTCTGGCTCACTCTCAACCGTTCCTTTGATAACATTCCTGTTTCTTATACTTGAAATTCGTGCGGGCGCCGAGGAAGTCAATGAATGTCTCCGCGGTCTCATAGTCCGCGGATGTAAAGACACCGGGGAGCAGGATCTCCGTTAGAGTCGCTCAACGAGGGTGCGTTGTTTGTTCTAGCAAGCTTTGCAATTTTGACCCTCGATCATAGATGAGGCAATGAGCCAGAGCATGAACAGCTGCCCACCAATATCATCACAGCCTACACTCGCGGAGTACTCCGAGCTCGCTCGTGGGTACTAGCAGACCTGACCGCAACCTCAACCTCAACCACATATGGTTACCGAGCGAAGATCTCGTTCCCTGTGGATGGACCTTCGGGGGGGGTTCCCGTGGGCATTCGTCCCAGTTCCGTTGCATTCTCCCCGTATCGTTAGCGTCAGTACATGGAAATCACCATCGATCGTCGCTACCATGGGCTCCGAAGAACTCACCGCGAAAATGTGGCCAGATAGTTCTGTGAACAGATAGTCGCTTTCTCCCGATGCCCTTTCCCTGGGACTTTCTTTCCAGTCCAGCATCCTACTTTCACATTCGACCCAGGAGGCTCCATACGAACGACCTCGTTGCTTATCAGCACGCACAATTTGAGGTTGCTTCATCATGGAGGTGTCGCCAAATTCTCAGGAGTGGGTGAGGTTGTGAGATAATGGCGCCAACAAAAACGATGTTGGGTCCCATTCTCGCAGATATAACCAATGCGCCGAACTCTCGTTATTCAACGTCGCTCAGCATTTTTGGGGATTACCAACCCTCTTTGTCGGCCGCTCGCCGTCGTCGACAATTAGAGTCTCGCTCCAACTATATCTGGTTCGTTCAACAGGGGGTTTGTAATTCATTTCGAGGTTAGCGGTCGTATTTCCCTTTCCAACTTGCCAAGGAACGTACGCTTAGTTTTGTTAACCATCGAGGGTCCCCACCTTGGAAGGTATGTAATTATTTCACTTGGACAGGAACGGGGTTGAAGCTAAGTGCTCAGCCCTGGCTCAGCCTCCGATGCATGCCAGCGGTACATCTGCTAAATGGTAGCCCAATATCTGTTCTGCTCCCTTTGTTCCGTTTGCTCTTGGAGCAGGGTAGCGCCAAACAGCTTCTCCACGCTTTATCAACTGTGAATATGCTCCCAGACCGCAGGTGGCGCTAGCCCTACTTATCAAACGGAGATATCAAGAATTGTTTAATGACGCTCCCAATTTTGACGGAATCTTAATTAAACTGTGCCTGGGAGCAAACCATTGAAGCGACATATTGCACCCAGATAATATTGCACCTGAACGTCAACTCCAGGATACCTTGTGGAAGAAAGGTCATCCCTTGTCACTGCTCTAGCTGTAGGGAAGTGGGGAATGTCCTCTGATGTTACATTGGATGAGCTCTGGTCCATGTAAGCAATTTATTTGCAGTCCACATTGCACTCGTAGAAAGCTAATTTCCGCCTCTCGACGTTAGGAATGTCGACTACTATTTCAATCTCGTTTCTTTATGTGCGTGTTGTGGTCGGCATCCATTTCATCGCCACCAGCTCACCAAATCCGAATATTTGAGCAGCCATTCTCTTGTACGACTATTTCCTGACATTTGTCGCCGAGGTGGAGAGTTGTTGGATTGCGCAGCTTAGCTGGGGTTTAGGATTCTTCTACATGAATCGATATTTAGTCGTTTTCGGCCATGTGCCGATAATGCTGGAGTTCTTTTGGTCAACCTCGTACCACAACAAAAGCGAGGTGAGCGTCACTCTACACAAATACCCGGGCCCCAATCCGAGGTGGAAACAGACTGACGGAAAATCTCTCAGATGTTCGTATTCACCCGCTGGCGTTAGGAACGGGCGACGAGATCTAATTGTACCTTTCATCCAGTTGTCGTCGCCTGCAATCGTTTCACCAATACCTAGCGATTGCGATTCAAGTCGTTGTTGCTTGTAGGTCCATCTTTCCTGAAATCCTTTTCCGAAAGGTCCTCATTGTCTTTTTCCCCCGACATAGGTATGTTAATCATGCGCATGTACGCCTTGTATGAAAGGAGCGGAAAAGTTCTCGCTTTGTACATTGTGGTTGCAGGGGCTATCTTGGCCGTGGCGTGTGTGAGTCTCATTTTGAGGGGGGATCGTACCTGGCCTGATATTATATTCCTGACTGATATAGTGGGCGATGCTAGGTGGAAAGAAAGAAAAGCCACGGGACGTCGACTTACAAAGCCACATAGGCTGCGCTTCGAATTTGAGTCGGGACAAGTGAGTGGCCACTGTGAGTTCAGTTTCATGTAACGAATGCTTTGTCTCCTCGTTCAGAGCAGTTCGTGAGTTGTGTTAACAAGGGACGCCCTAATATACTCACTTTGGTACAGGATTTGGAACCGCATGGGCCGGAATGCTCGTCTTTGATTCACTTGTGTTTTGTATGACCCTTTACAAAGCTGTCGTCCTCCCTCGTCCGAATGGGGTGAACATTTTGGACATTTTATTGCGCGATGGTGAGTTTACTCCCCAGGAAACTGATATTTTACCGTCAAACTAATAATCACTATCTAGGAGCAATCTACTTCGCGTAGGCCTCACTCCTTTTTCTAATTCAACTCTGATGATACGTATGCACAGGGTAATGGTGGCGTCCAATTTGGCTAATGTCTTGACATTTATGGTGAGAGTAATTTGGCTGTCACCTATTTCTCGAATATTGATTACTCTATGTTCCTCATAGCTTGGTGGAGTGATTTCTTTCGTGTCGCCTTCTCGCTGGAAACGACGGCTGATGCTTACTTGCAGTCTTTCACAAGAGGTTCAGTGACAACATTCGCCAATATGTGAGTTGTGATCGCCTCATCTACAATGGTCAACTAATGGACGGTATAACACCAGCATATCCTCTGTGATGATATCACACCTTATGCTCAATTTGAGACGACCTCGGACGCCTATACTCGCGACCATTTCTACATGACGAGTTCGGAAAGAGGACGCACCGAAAAGCACACGAGACCCTCGACAAGGAGGATGGTGATGGCAGGCTCGCTTTTTCTCCCCGTGTGGACGAGCTTGGTATGGGGGCGCTTAGTATCCGCTCTCATTCGGGAAATACAGCCCTAGCACAAGGTTGACGCTGATTAACGCTACGTTACGATATTTGATACGCTGCACATCGTATGGCTTTTTGTAAGATTTTTGATTAATTTATGTATGGTCTCTCTCTCGATTCAGATCCGATCCTCGCTCAGCAGCAGACAAGGTTAAGTGGCCCCCGAGAATCATCTTATTCCGTCACGCTTCAAGTACTATGATTCATCGTTTGCAGTTGTTCCCTTGGTAATCTTCGCGTTGATACCTGCTGCATCCCCCGTTACTCGGCTACAGGAAGCTTTCCAATCAGTTTCTGGTCTACGACTCCAACACCACGCCATCGACAAAGGTCGGTCTACCGTGTTCCTTTGATTCTGGACATTGCACATCCAACCAACTCTATGCTTCCCTTCTCCCTCATCTTCAAGTTTAAAACCTTGACGAACCACTGCTAATAAGTTCGTCCGCGCCCCTGCTTAAGGTCGTCGTGAAACCTTTCATGCGACCTTTCACATCTTGCGCACTTCCTCCATTTCCTATCTAGCCCAGATCTAGCCCATGAAATGAGGTGTGCATTGCGGCCTGTCGGGCTTCTATACATAGCAAACGTCGAAATAGTTTTGGGGTTGCTCCCGGGTCTCCGAAAATGGCCCAGTCTCCGGTTTCTAGCGGTTTTCAGGGTTGAGCAACGACTGGAACTTAAATGCATGAGTATTGATGTATATATAATTTACAGGCTGGTATAAAATGTTGTTTGAGATGAACCCAACTACACATGAGTGATAAAGGACCTACTAGGAATGGCGTCTGATGTTGCGTTCGCTGAACTCAAATTCGTGTAAGTCATTTCCTTGCACTCTCACTTGTTGCCATGAGAAAATATGTGTCTCCCTCTCACCCTCACCTTAGCCATATCTCCTCTTATTTTGGTCTCGTCGCTTACTGTAAGTTCACGTCCAATCCATTTCCCCCACACTTCTTTTTACTCACCTCCCTCGAATATCTGTGAATAGCGGTCCTCCTGTATGACTATTGCCTCACGTTTGTCGCCGAGGTGGAGCGGTGTTGGGGTGTCGGTCGGCTGAACTGGGCTCTGGGCTTTTTCTACCTGAATCGCTATTTGGTGCTCTTCGGCCATGTACCGATAATGTTCGAATTTTTTTGGTCGACCTCCAACCCGAGGAAAGCTGAGGTGAGCATCCTATTAACACTTCACATCCGAGTACGCTGTTGGAAGACACTGATGTTGTGCCCTCGTAGATGTTAGTGTTTAAACAACCGGACTGTCCACGAAATTTAATTTCTTCCATACAGTTGTTACCACTTGCAAGCATTTCACCAATACCTAGCCATTGTGATTCAGTTAGTCGTTGCTTGTGCGCCCATCCTTTCAAAAATACTCTGCCACGACCTTATTTTCTGATGTAGCTATGTTGATTATGCGGATGTATGCCTTGTACGAACGAAGCAGAAAGGTGCTTGCCTTGTACATGGTAGTCGCAGTTCTCGTCGTGATTGTGGGCTGTGTGAGTCTCCTTTTCATGGGAATTACAATAGTACCCGACCTTCCATTTAATTGCTAACCTTGGGGTAAACAAGTGGGCGATGCTGGGTGGAAAAAAGGAAATACATCGGGACGTGCAGCCACTCATCGGCTGTAGCGCAAGTTTGAGTCGAGAAAAGTAAGTATAACTCCTTGTAACATTTGGCTTGCGTTTATCCGGCCTCCTTATCCTTTCAGAGCGATCCGTGAGTACGACGTCCCGGAAGGGGACCCTCATACTTGGAAACTGACTTTGACCGAACTAGGCTTTGCCACCGCCTGGGCTGGAATGCTCGTTTTCGATTCCCTTGTCTTCTGCATGACATTTTATAAATCGACTATCCTCTCTCGCCCAGAGGCAGTGAACATTTTGGATGTTTTATTTCGTGATTACGAGTCCGAGTTTAACGAGGATTCGTTCTTATGCGCGGGAGCTCCGCAATTGATCGCGTTCGCCCTAACGCGAGTGCCAAGTAAACTTTGATGGCATCATGCTTCTCTGCACCGAATCATGTGATCGCGTTTCAACCCTCGTGATGCCTTATATTCTTTGCACATCCATGGCGCTGAGGTTTTATATCGTGAAAATATGTATACTTTATTTACAATAAATTTACATGTATCCCACTTTTCTTTGTAGCTTGGGGAGCCTTGCAATGCGTGGATTGGTGGATACTGAGGCTGTGCCTTTACATATAAATAGATCCAAATATATCGCGTCCAGCCTCCATTTGTTTATGCCATGTTTGGTTATGGCTTGGGGTGCTGAAGTTGCTCTCATCATTGTTGAATACTCATGTTGGGGGGCATTTGAGGGTGAGATATTCAATATTTGGGTAGATGAGAACCAGGGCGGGATAGGATCCAGAATTTAGGATGGGTTTTCAGGGATGAAAAAAGAAGAACGTATTCTCCTCCATGAATGTCACGACTCACCATTGATAAATTTAACCCTATGGTGAAGAAGGAACCTTGCGGCCCAGTCTCAGGTTGACTGTATCGATAATAACATAACTGGGCAGAATGATAGGAGTGGGTTTTCTAGCACTGGTGATCGCCCCAGCACAAAATTCTTGCAATATCAATTATTGTATCCAGTAACTATTCTGAACGCAAACATGATCCACCCTCGCTTTTTCATGTGAGTTCGCTGTTTCATTCCTTTGTGATCTTTGGGTCCAGTGGGTTGGGTGTTACCTTGTTGAGGTTACGTTGTTCGAGGGTTTTCATTGGAGTAATTCAGTGGGGGTTTGGAATGTTGTGTTTTCGCACTTTGGGATCTCTCATCTATGGATTTGAGAGTGGATTGCGCCCGTTCCCTGCCATAAATGTCATGTTGCTTCCCACTGAAGGGTTATGTTATTCTTGCTTCCTCATCCTCATCTGGAGTCGCATTGTGGAGGTCGGAACAAGCTGAAATTCATATGTAACACAGCATACGGTAACATTTCAAGACTAATCAAGGTTTTCTGTGTCCTGCACGTTGCCCGATGAAGTCGAAGCTTGAGTATCGATATCCATCTTACCAAGCTTAGCTCGTGTCTCCCCAATCTCCTCATCAGCATACCCTACTCTGCGCTTCAATGTTACCGCTTTCCTTGGAGCTGATTTTCGGGCGAAGGCCTCAACTTCCGCACGCTAGGAGGGTTCCGTTAATATCACTTTTGAAAATGGAGGTTATACTTGCCTGGCTGTAGGTGGCGTCCAGTAGACTAATGCTCCGTAAGATAAGTGATAACTTGAACTTCTTCTCTCGAAGTGGTAACAATGCAAACGAAACCTGTACCTCGACTATGTCTCCGTTACAAAACATAATCGGTTTCGTCGTGACAAATCTGGTAGAATCTCTATCAGGACCAGCACCGCATGCACAATAAGTCATTGACATTTACCGGTAGTCTGTTCCATTCTCCTCCAAAATTCGTTCATAATAATATACTTCATTTTCCTCCATGTGAATCAACGTCGTTCCCGCGGCGTTCATCAGGTACCCATGCGGGTCGACATCAGCACTGAATGGGGTTTCGGTTGCCAATGGTGCGTCCCGTCGAGGTGTAAAGTAACGATTTCCCATGTCGATGGACATATACTCCTCGAATTGCCCAATCGCCGTGATGTCTTGCAACGCGTCCTTGCCAATAAATCGTTTGAAAAAATGGTGAACCGCCCCGATGTTTTCGGAAACAGTCTGGAATGTCGCTGTATTCAATCCCGTCACTGTCAAACTCTGCCGCAGATGTTTGACATGCACACTGTTGGGGCTAAGGTGTGTTAACGGATTTTATGATGTATATGGAGGCCATGGTGAAAGCAGCACCTAATTTTTTCTGTGAACGGAGGAAGGTTCATCTTGCTGATAATTCCTTGAAACGACGTTACGAACTCTTCCTGCGCGTCCCCATTGGTTGCTAGGATCCATGCTGAACCGGCTTTCACGGCCACGTAGTTCGACATCCAACTCGGGTTCTACGAAATGGAAATTCAACTTCAGCCTGCCGCCCGGAAACAGTGAAACATTGTTGTATACCTCGTTTATGCGAGCTGTGTGTAATAATCCATATGTATTTCCAAGCCGATCTAACGCAAGTTTCTCCAGCTCCTTCGCTAAATTGCGGTTCATCAGGCTTTGCAAACATAGGAGCTGTAAGAACCCACCAGCGCCTTCCTTGTCATATGCAGTGTTCATCGTCGCACGCGCTGTTCAATGGTACTTTGCAAATATCGATGGATGTGATTGTAGAAAGCGGTCAAAATCACTGGGGTCAGACGAGAATATGGAATTCAAAGCATCAAAGCGCACAGTATTCTTTTCGCGATTTTCTCCCTGCCTCCCCCTCTCTTGGGCGCTGAATTCCCTTGTAATCCCAGATACGCGGCATCCTCGGTGCCACCATAATCCCCATTGCATTCTTTTCTTCTCATTCGATCTATCGATTTGATTCTGGTCATTGGGTACGTACCTTGATCATGAGTGACCTCAACCCTCCTCATGGTCGTTCCACCATTGCCTTATTTCCTTCATCTTTGGTTCCTCTCCCCCATCAATCACTTGACCAACCTATTTCATAACAGATCCTCCGCCCGTGAAACTTCTGCAGAGGATCCACGTCACGTTTAATTAAAGCTCTATGGCAATTTTATTAAATGGAAGATTCAGAAGGTCATATCGGTTGCCCCTGTTTCTGTCTGTACCACGGAGCCGAATGTTACATGGCATCTGTTTCTAAGTACAATACATTGCTGTCTGTCGTTGCGGAGCCGCTGCCATCATCTTGTCTAGATGAATTCGCCAAATACCTGTACACTGCTCCCCTATATAACTTGTGTTCATATTCTCGCCAACATCTGCCAGTGCGCTCCTCCTTTTGAACGCTTTCAGATTGCCTGCTCTTTCCTGCACGTCACAGCTTCACCAACGTTATTCCTGTTTACTATGCCGTCGAAAAAAAACGTCAAACCCAAGTGAGTGCCGTTGTTTTTCGTCTCACATATTCCATTGTGTTTAATATGCCATTGTCTACCAGGACCGTTGTCTCGGGTGATTCCTCAGGAGAAAGCGATTTCCCTGAGTACATTATGCCGATGGTGTAAGTCTGCTTTTAGCCTCCACCTTTTGTTATTTGTCTGACTCTTCCACTTAGTAAAATGCGCACAGCTGCTCCCAGCAGCTCTCAAGCGACCGCTGGCAGCATAGCCAGGTGCGCCCAACTCTATTGTCCTGAAGTCGTACACTTTTGACAATCCCCCAAGCCCCACCGGAGGCCAACAGAACCGCCGGCCTCCCCCTGGCTCTCCAGAATTCGAAGGCCTTCCTCCAGTTACCATTGAGTAAGGCTTTTTGGTGGGGTTGTAGTTTCGCTCACCTTAATTCCATCGTAACAGAAACAAAGCCTCTGCAATATCGTCTATAAGTAGGAAGATTAGCTTCGGGTATTTTGTCCATTGTCCCTTTCATTCTCCCCTCTGATGATATTCCTTTCCAGCGAACTCGCTCCCGAATCTGGGGATTCTATCTTGCACCCCCCAGCCGAGGTACAGGACAGCAAGCGCATGTTGGTTTTATTATTTTATCACGTTGTCATTGTCTCATTGAATCATCCCAGGCGCAAACCATCCGAAAAGGCTGCATACATGGCGGATAACTCTGGCAGTTCTTTGGAGAATAATCTTGGTTCTCCAGCGCCTCAAAAGTTCGTCCATTCAAGTCCATTTCATTTCGTTCCTTCTCAAGCCATCATGTTTTAGAACATCAAAGGGAAAAGGCAAAGCTTTGCCTATCCAACCCGCAAAGGAAATGGAAGATGTCTCCAAGTACGTGCTCTTCTCTGCTCTGATACATTACTGTTTATATTTTTCTTAACGTCAGTTCCGTCCCTACCACCCCAATTCCATCCAAAGCCAAGGCACATCCCAGGTATTTAATTGTCCCTTCGTTTGATTTCCAGCCTAATCGTCTTCCATGCCTAGTGGACCTGCGAAGCGCAAGCATTCTTCCCGCTCTTCGAGGTGTGTACATCGTTAAAATATGGCCCTCATTCCATTTTCTAACCCAGCATGCAGCGTTGAGATTATCAGCCCCTCTCCCCAAGTCAAATCAAGTGTTGATTCTCCAGCAAAGAGACTTCGACTTGTCCCTTTGTCCCCCGTTCCACCACCTTGTTCTCCTCCTCTTGCGGTATCCGACGACATACTTGAAGATGCGATCAAAGAGTATGTTCAAACCTGCTTACTTATTCAATATCTCTTTCACATTTGTTCCAGGTCCACTCCTACCATCGATGATATCGAAGTTGAAGATGCTGCAGAAGATGTAGAAGACGAGGTCCTAAGGAACATTTATGCTAAGTTGCCCAAGTTTCAGTATGTGAACTTTTATTCTCCTTCAACCCTTTCTTCTGACCCGCTACTCAGGGATTGTCAGCTTACTCCCTTCGCATCGGCTGGGTCTTCGCAATGGGGTGGAGACACATCTCTGGTCGCATATTCCCCACTTTTTGAAGACTTGGAAGATGTTCAAGCACGGTACGCATAACCTTTCCTCCTTCTTACCACTGCAATGTCCCTTACAAGTCTTAATATGATATAGAAATGTTGCTAACGCCGTAAACTTTCGGGGTTGCGGCCAATTCGTGAACCCTACGCGTGACAGCATTACAACTGTTATCAAGGAAAGTGCCCGGATCGTTCTGGCTTCCAATAGGCGCCCCGCGGTTTTCATCACTGCCGGCGTCGTCCGACTTTCCCGTATATTTGAGCCTATGGTGACTTCTAATGATCGTGTTCGAGCCATACAACTCTACCCCTTCGCTTATGAATATCAACGCATGCTCGGTTTTATTGGTACAGCCTATGGGAAGAATAGATTCTTCGGTCAGGTTACTCCCGAAGTCGCACTTTCGTTCCAGACCAGGAAGGAGACCACTAGCAACAACGGTAATTCCGATATCATTGTTCATTGCCACGAACTTATCTTTCATTCATAGCTATCACCCAGTCCCCTAAAAAGCCAGCAAAATGGTTCGTCAAATCCAAGGTTGCTGCTCCTTCCACAACCCCAGAGATATTCCCTGCTTCAAAGCTGTTCGATGAACCTGGTATTTGCTATTTTTGTGCTCCATTTCACCCATTATATTAATCCTGATTTTTGTCGTTCTAGTGGTGATCTATGATGCCCGCAAACAGCGCTTTCGCTTTTCTGAAAAGGACTTCAACAAACTGTCAGAATTGCCTACCTTTACCACGGATCCCGAGCCTGATTCCATTGCTGCTGTTGCTTACACCGTGAACGCATTCTCTTATTCGCAGCAGAAGGCTGCACCCCCCACGGAGACTGCGCTCTCCTTCAACATCTTATTTGCTATCATATTGGGTGAGTTGCCCACTGGTGCATAGTAGGCTTTACGACATATGTGTAGTATCATTATGGGCGTTTGATAGACAATGCAGTGGTTTCGCCACATTTGTGACACATAAGAAAGGCTCTGTGTAACAAACACTTCACCTTACATTGGCGTGATAACCATGAGACATATCAGTAGGAAACAATGAGCCTCAGAAACGGCGTGTGGACGTCTATTACAGGGCATCATCCACCTAACCCGCAGCGACGGCGCATACTCCTGAGCGTGCTCGTTATATGAATGCCTTGTGGACTAACAAGGTGCCAAACAAAGGGCGTCTGGATGGCCTGTGTTTGGGCATTGTTTGCGAAACCCTGGCCAACAACACACAGATCCAAACAAACGCCGTCTGGACGCCCAGTGTTTGTACATTGTTTGGCGCGAGGAAGCACATCACAGCATTAAGCTTTTTTGTCCTTCTTTCCTTCCACAACCATTCTTCAGGCTCTTGCTATAGTTAGAACGATAGTTATATTCAACCAGAGCCTTAATTAAAGACCACCTCCGTATTTTGCCACGTAGGAAACCCGGATATTGCACTTGATGGATTTCCACATGGAGGAACTTGCTAACGGCACTCCCACGCCTTTTATGGATGACAGCATTGGTATCAATCCTGCCGATCTGTTTATACACAGCCAAGATCCTGCCAACGAAACTCTGGGCGACAGTCTTTTTCCGTACGACGAATACCTGAACCAACCAATGGGCGAAAACATGCTACCTCCAGAGGAACACGCTTCTTCAGAGGATGAAAGGAGTTGGATGAAACCGTTCTGGACCCAGGCCTCCGTCACAATTCAATTGCCGCCAATGCGTACCCTTGGGAGAACGGTGCAATCATGTCGCGCAGGCTAAACCGTCCGTTGCCTGCCAAACACTATGCACATGTATGTTCATACACCCATTCTTATGATTGATAATTCACTCATGTGTCTTATAGCATTTCGCTCATTCTGTTGATCTATATGATCGGAACGTTGCTAAGATGTCCCCTACTCACGCTTTCATTAGGTCTGCCCTCCGGGATGTGCAGTGCGATCGGTATGCGGGGAAAACATCAACCGAAATCTCTTCTGCTGAACCGAAGAGCGTGGGGACCACGGGGCATGCTTCAGAAGTCTGCAGCCTCTTTACAGCGTATCGCCTCGTGGATATCATCTATTCATTGGAGTGTTCCGATATTTCAATGACGGCTCCACAACACAAGCGCCTTCCTGGCAATTTTGGTCCATTCAAGGTCTGTCTCGTCTTCTTCTTATGGAGTCCTATTAATCATCGCAATCTTCATCTAGGGCACTAAATACTTTGCCGATTGGACGCTGGCCGCTGTGGGCTTCCAGAAGGGGGTCGATTCAAGAATGGCTATGGCCGCCACCCAGCCCGCGTTTGAAACACATTCCTCTCGTCAGCTCTATGCGCTTTATAATCTTCACACCATTGTGAAGAACAACAAGCCTCTGTTTAATCTACAACTGGCAGCTACCCACATTGCCTTCATGTTGGATCATGATTCTAGTGGAAAGGTATTTAATCCTGATTATATTGCTGTTGAATGGTTCATGAAGCTTGAGTGCAAGTGTGTACCAGATCTCCCATCCTCAATGGCCGAACTTGAAGCCTCCAACTCTATGTCCGTCTATGCTCGCAATGTAAAACACGTTGTACTCATGTTCCTCTATAGGGCTTCCGTGCTTCCCAACGAGATGGTGAAACATTTCCACGATTTTTTGTCCTCCCTCACAGTCGATCAAAAATTTGAACACCTTCGGCTCCCACTCCAGCTTGCAGCCCTTATTAGTCCGATCTTCCTTTTGTTGGAAGTCCAAATACATAAGTCCGACGCCTTTCGTCAACGCTACAAACTGTTATTGGTATGTTGTTTTCCGTGTCCGTGGCTACTCCATGACCTCACCACGGCCTTTCAGTACGCCAAATGCCTTGGTAATGAGCGCCCTGAATCAGTGGTCGCCCTCGAAAAGGTCATATGGAATGCTCTGTTCCGCATTGCTTGTGGCGCAGACGATGTGTATGGTGCTGCACGAACAATCGCCGCTGCCATTCCTGATATCTTAGGTGAAGTGCCTGCAAGCGACAAAACGTGGTTCCATTTGACATCTAATCGGGACGACGCCCAAAAAATACATCTGGCTTCCTTTTCCGTTGTAGAATCCTCGGTTCCTAAGGATTGGCCCCTCGCTTCATTTTTGCTCCCTCCAACAGTCACCGATGAACCTACCCAGGACGTCAATCCTTCTGCACCTCCTGTACCTCCTGCTCCGATGGAAGTCGAAGTTATTGACGCAAACACTGCCCCCCCTTCCAATAATCCTGCGTCTGATGCCATGCAGGCGCAAAATCTTGACCCAGCTAATGCACCTGCTTCAAACGATCTTGCGCTTGAACCCATGCAGGTTGAAAAAGGAGACCATACTAACAATCCTGTGCTTCCCATCATTCCAGTTCCTCCCAACCCTACGCTGAGCAACACGGTGCCTCCAAACAAGCCGGATATTCCGTCCAAAAGGCCAAGTCGAAACGTCGCCAAACGAGATTATGCAGACATAGGGTCATCTGGGAGGCCGCACAAGCAGAAGAAGGCCAAACGAAATCCGTCGCAAGCTAGGCCTCCGCGTGTAGCTGCTAGTCGTGATCTGAGGTTGGATGTCCAGAGTCGGGGGCCGCTGCCCATTGTCTTTGGCTCACAGTACATGAAAGTCGATGTCATCGATTTGACGAACATTGAGGTGAGAGATACACGTTACGTTTTTTTATCGTTATACTCACCTTTCAACAGAGCGAGAATGTCACGACTTTCAGGACAAAAGATGTCTCTAATGTAGGAATCTCTTTCAAATAAATTTCTCTAATCCTCATCTTCTATGCACTGTTGTAGTCCATTGGCCGGCAAACGCTTTTCCACATCATTCAGGCCTTTAACCACTCTGGGGAATGCAAGCCCTTCCATTTCGAATTTTTGGTAAGTACTATCATGATAACAATTAGACATTGTTCTCACTTTCCACCAGGAACCCATGGACCATCTTTCATTTAATTTGTTCATGGCAGAGGTTTCGAGCAGATTCATAGATGGGAAGCCCAAGCATGTGATTAGGCCCGACAAATCGCGTTTAGCGATTATTCCCAAAGACAAATTTGATGGCCTTCGCACAGCCGTGGTTCACAACCAATTACGAACGCACCACATCGTCATCCCAGACAAGGGAGTCGATATTCTCCCTTTCAATCGTCACGGCCTTCGTCAATTGGATAGCCTTGATGCCGTCGTTTGTATTGAAGGTAAATGTTCACCCCAACATTTCCTAGCCAACAACTAACACATTCTCAGATCAAACGATGGCCCGAAAAGGTTACGAGATTGTCGACCCCCCCAACATTTCGAGATTGGTGTCTGGCACCATGCGCCAGTTTATCGACCATGCGGATTCTGCCTCAGACAGGAAGGTGCTTAGAATCATCAGAATGCCTTCGGAGACGGCACCCTCGCACACGGCGTTTAGTTCTGATTTCGTTTCCTGGCGCGAAACAAAATCCCGTGTCTACTGCAAAGAAGAGGACCCTTCGTTGATCAAAGTGCTGCGATGGAATGATATTGCCACCACATTTTCTGCGCAGTGGTGGACTCTGATCCCTTATGGCTTTGGGGCTTTTTTCGATGTTCGTGCAGGCAGTATTTGGATCGTGATCGCGGGGGCACCACAAGGATCATCCTCGAATTATTTCGCGCAACCTGGCCACTTTTTGCCATCCTTCGATCGTACAAAAGTCATCAATAATCTCCCGATTGAACCAGAAGCCATTGTTCTCACCGAGGGAATGCGAATGTATGTATGAAACACATTTGTATGTCCTTGCGTTCATGATTATTTGCAGAATTTTGCCTCCAAACTCGATCTACGCTGTCTTCACCACCGAAAATTGTATCATTAGCGGCGGTTACTACCTCTCCATTCCTAATCTTCCCAACACTTTGTACGGCATCATACATTCCTTCATCCTGGGCTCCGCGATCAGTGACGAAAATGCTCCCCGGTCTGCTTTGTATGTGAGGCGCATCATCCATTATTTGCACACTTCCCTGGTGGTCCATGACCGACGCAGCAATGGTAATTATTGGTTTAGTCTCTCTTCAACTCCCATTCACGTTATCTACAGAGGATGAAGATGACTATCACCACCTCCTTACCTTTCAAGATCTCAAAAATGATGCAGGGGAAGTTGTACGAGAAGCATGGCATGACTTGAACGCATTTTTCTCCCTTTTCGCCCTCGCAATCTTCATTAACGCCCTCGACGAACGTACATACATGCCCTTTGCGCAGGCGGCTTCCAGTCTTACCCCAGAGGATCAACAACGGCAACTAGAAATGGACCTCAACGCAATTCCTCACATCGAACGCCGACACTGCTGTTATGTCCGTGGCCTCGCGTTCGACCTCGTATACTGGTTCTTCAACCATTATGAACTAAAGGGACCCACTGTCGAAACTTCTGATGCATACACGGACAATATTGTGCCCCTTATTTCGCGCCTGGGAGTCGAGATGGTGCGATACAAATACAAGGCACACCAGAGTAACATTCTCGGCGTCTGCAAGCCTTCACAATTCGAAAAACAGGTGAAGATGGCCTTATTTGCGTTCCCCGGCATGGAAGAACAATACAAGGAGATAATGGCGCATGAACAGCAGGAGGATTGGAAACCGAACGGTTCAAACGCTGCGATTCCGATGCTCTTCAGCTTCGAGGGAACCTCTGTGATGGCTCTGGACGCACCCAGCCTTGTGCACACGCCCGTCGATGACTATTTTCAGGCAGGGAAGAATAGGGCGGACAACAAGTACTTCTACGCGACAAACGGTATGCTTTAAGAATTCTCAATTATTTCCATGAAGATTTATCCATGAACCTAGGTCCCTCCGCACATGCCAACTCGGGTCACGAATCACAGCAGGAGACGGAAGAAGGTGTCATTTCCGGGGAAGAGGAACCAGTCAGTGAAAGAGATGCGAGCGGTGAAGAGGATCAACTGAGTGAAGCAGAAGCGAACCCCGACGACGAACCTCTGAAATCTAGGTTGAGAAGCTCGAAGGCAAAGAAATAGAGCGGCTATGTACATAGTTTTTTGTTCTGTTCTACAACCACAAATGTAGGCTCGCTACCATCCGTTTCAGACAATGCACCTTGTACCACAACAACCCCACAACGAATGACAAACAAATGTGTAGATCACCACAGAAGGCATTGGTAGCGAGTCTACCACAAATGCTATCGAATGCCACACAGTATCCTTGGCAAACAATGCACCAAACAAAGCTCGTCTGAACTTCCAATATTTGGCCATTGTTTGGCAGACCCCTCCGATCTGATTCTTCTTCTTTTGTTTAGACAGTCATCGCAGGTTCCATTATATTTCCCCGTAAACAGGTTCCTTTATATTTCCCCGTACCAAAGGCAATGTACTTTCTATCCCTCCCAATGATATAAATTTCTGAACTGTGACTTTTAGTTTTTTCCAACGTACAACGCACGAATGGCATACAATGACGCAGGCAATTCTGCTCCCTGTTCCATAATTAACAATGCTCAACTTCCACCCCATCCAGGGGACATGGATATTGATGGGATGCCCATTGAGCAGCGCTTTCGTCACTATTCACTTGTGGCAGCTGCCTACCCTTGGTTGAATGGTATAATTATGGAACCCAGTTTCAAAGATGCTTTCCCAAAAGATCACTATGGTTTCGTGAGTTAATGGTGCTTGTCTTCACTTTAACCTCACACTGACTTGACTCCCAGCGTTTCGCCGAAGCCCTCGACCAATTTGATATCAACCTGGCCACAATGTCTCACACGCACGCATTTGTAAAGACCGCATTGCGGGATATTCACTGTGATCGTTTTGCGGGAAAGACATCTGCCGAAATAATCCCTGCTGAATCGCAGACCCTGAGGTCCACGGGACATGCATCAGACATTTCAAGCATGCTGACAGGCTATCGTCTAGTCGATATCATGTATGAATTAGAGCACCCGGATAATGCACCAAAGGCCCCTCAACATCAACGCTTACATGTGAACTTTAGTTCATTCAAGGTCTGCATGATTTTGTTCAATCTCCCTTGCTGCGTGTGACAAAACATATCTAGGGCACAAAGCAACTGGCAGATTGGACGCAGGTTGCCACAAATTTCCACAGGGGATTCACAGCTAGCACAACCTTGAACTCGAATTCCTCTGCATTCACAAATTATTCCTCTCGTCAACTCCACGCTCTCTATAACCTACACACCAATATGAGGAATAACAAGCCTCTGTTTAATTTGCAACTAGCGGCCACCCACATTGCATTTATGTTAGACCATGATTCTGGTGGAAAGGTATTTGTTTCCCTACTATACAGGAAAATCATGGTAACAAAGACTTCCAGGACGTTCCGGACCTTCCCTCGTCATTACCGGCTCTTGAGGGATTTAACAGCCTGGTCCCTGATTCAAACGACATACTGACCGAATTCAATCACTTTTTGGGCTCTCTCGCCGTCGATCAGAAATTTGATTACTTGCGTCTCCCTCTACAGCTTGCTGCCCTTATTAGTCCAATCTTTCTATTGATGGGTGTTCAAATCCACAAGTCAGAAGCTTATCGTCAACGTTACCGGTTGATTTTGGTGTGTTCTTTTTTTGTGCGTTGCTTATCTCGGAGAGCTCAGCACTCCCGTTCAGTATTCGAAATGCCTTGGTAACGCACGCCCCAAGTCTGTCGCCTGTTTGGAAAAGGTCATCTGGAAGGCGTTGTTCGACATTGCCTGTGGCAAGATCGATGTATATAAGGCGGCAGAAGTTATTTCAGCCGCCATTCCCAACGTTCTGAGCATGGTATCCTCCGCTGATAAATCCTGGTTTTATCTTGGTTTGTGTTGCCCCGTCTGTGATTCAATATTGCTATTAATTAACGCCATCAGCCAATGTATCTGACAAAGACCAAATTCATCTCGCGTCTTTCTCTGTCATCGAATCGTCTGTCCCCAAACATTGGCCCGTCGCTTCAATATTAACCACTGCACCACCCATCGAAGGTGTACATGGCAGCACTGAACATTCACCCCCCACTCCCGGCAATCCTCCTCATGGAGACACTGCAATGGAAATCGATCTGCCTGTTCCTGAAGCCGCCGTTGTTGCTTCCTGCTTGGCCACCTCTCTCCCTAGTCACATGGAAGTTGATGAAAGCCACTTATCTTCACCCAACGGTCAAAACCCTTCTTTGCGACGCTCCGAACGTCAGGCCAAGTCCACCCCTACGGTTAACAAGGCACCGCCCGCAGTGCCTTTATCCGCGCATAAGCGCAAGGCTGCTCATTCGAAACGGCAGAAACCGACACCATTCATTGCGAAATCCGAAGACCCTAGACCGCATCCGCTTGTGTTTGGGTCAAAATACATGGAATTCAATATCATTGATTTAACGCAGATAGAGGCATGTGAACTTCCCTTTACCACTTGGAAGCCATTAACCTGATATTTGTCGATCAGCGATCCTCCCCGACCCTTGATCTCTTGTCCCCCGACCACGTATGTACCCATATCGCCGTTATCTTTTTTTTTTGACAAGTAATGACCCCGTCTCAGGAATTCCAAGATGTCAAAGAATCGCGTACTTTCGTCTGCTATGATGCTCTTGGAAAGGAATATCACCACACGGCTCACTTTTATGTATGCCATTTTTTGGTGTCCTTCCTTTCACAGTACTAAAAACCTGTTCCGCCATTAGCGCACAAATGACTGCGACAGTTTCATGAACCTTCTCTCTTCTGTTACTACGCACTATCAAAATGCAAAACCCAAGCACGTTTCTGACCCCGATGACTCTTTTCTCACCATCATGAACCAAACGAACTTTTCCAAAATGTCCCCGTCATCTGTTCAAATCCATCTTCAGAAACATGTCATTGTTATCCCTGATACGGACCTGCCCGCCCACCCCTTTGGTCGTCATGGAATTCGTGACCTGAACAGTCTTAATATTGATGTTCAGATTGAAGGTTTGTCCATATATACAACACCTGTGAGCACGGGGTTGTCTCACTAGTTTGCAGATCAATCGCTCTTGCCTTCTGCATCAACGTGCTTGAGAACGGGATCGTTACAACAGTTCGTTGACAATGCGGAATCAAAACGGGGATCCAAGATTCTCCGAGTCATTCATGCTCCATCAGACAGCGTGCAACAGATGTCATTTACTACTGAGTATTTGGCGTGGCGAGAAACCCGATCCCTCACCTACTGCAAGGAAGAAAATTACTCCTCAATTAGCACCCTGCGTTGGAACGATTTTTCCAATACTGACGCTGTCCAGTGGTGGAATTTGGTCCCTCATGGCTTTGGCGCTTTTTTGGATGTTCGGTCGGGGAGTCAATTGATCATTGTCGCTGCACCTGCCTCCTCCCCTTCCTCATCCTTCAATCCCGATGATTTCGCCACTTCAGAGATCTTTATTCCTGGCTTTCTGCCGACCCGGGCCATTCATCCAGTTTTTTTCCATCCTGAGGCTATTCTTCTGACAGAGGGGATGCGGATGTAGGTCCTACATTGCTTTCTGAGATTTGGGCTGACTGGCCTCTTGTAGCATCCTCCCACCTAACACTATTTATGCGACACTTACTCTCGCTAATTGTGTGGTAACTGGGGGATATTATCTTTCTTCCCATACCCTCTCCAGTTCTCTCTATGGCCTCATTCATTCATTCATCTTAGGGGCGTCTGTAGCGAATCCTGATGATATTCTCCCTGGTCTGTACATCAGACGATTGGTTCATTACTTTCACACTTCATATGTTGTAAACAAACTCATGGACACCGGTAACAGATTCAACTTTCTGCCCCTAACCTTTGCTCATGACATTGATATTTAGATGACGAATACCACCACCTTCTCACATTCAAGGATATTCACGATGAATCGGGCGCCGTGGTCAAGAGAGGAATGGATGATGTCAAGGCCTTGTTTTCTCTTTTTGCGATGGCTATCTTCGCCAATGTCTTCGACAAACGCACCTATATGCCTTACATTCACAGTTTGCAACATCCCTCGGCAGAAGAACGCGAGCAACAAAAGGAATCCGATATCAATTCCATCCCTATCCTCGAACGCCGACACTATTGCTACACCCGTGGACTTGCCTTCGACTTACTTCATTGGTTCTTTAACCATCATCGTTTCTGGGCGTCAACGGAACCAGATGGTGATGACAATGGTTATATCTCTCTTCTTTCACCTTTCACTGCTGCCCTTGGGCGTAACATGGTCGAATATAAGCTCGAAGCTGAAGAACACGGTCACACCGGTTTTTGCACTGCTGAAGACTTCCAACAACAAGTAGAGATGGCATTGTTTGCGTTCAACGGGATGGAAGAGGTGTATGACGATGTGCAAGACTTCTCATCATCTTTTGCGCATGATTTCCAAGACTACAACGTCACGGCCCATCCCTCTCCTCAGCGCTATCATGAACCAATCCACGACTTTTTCAATTTCGGAAAAAACGTGGCCGACTCCAAATATTTTTCTGCTTTGGAAGGTCAATCGTTTACTGAACCTCGCGTAAAGTTATCTAACATTGGTATCACATGCAGGGTCATCCAAATAAATTGCGCTGGTAGTTGCCTGTGCCATATCCATGTTGTAGTTACTTCTGAATCAATGGATTTATGATGGCTTTGAATATAAACAAGTACAATCACTGAGCGTCCAGCCTCAATTTGTTTGGCCCTTTGTTTGTATTTGCACGAGCTGTCGCTCCTTTTTTCCACCATCCCTTCCTTCCTTTATCTCAACCACCATGCACATCAAACATCTTTGCCTCCCGCTTTTTATAGCTGTTGTCGCTCTATTTTCAACGAATGACCTGCCAAGCAATATTATATTACCTGTTTCCCCGCTGCTCGGTACGTCTTATCTACACGAATCATAACTGTCTGATATTTACACACATAGGTCCCAACTTAGGTCTTCAGTCCCAAAGTTCAATGTTCTGCTCCCCGATTACTCCAATGATGAGTATCGTTGTTCCAGCCCCTGTCCATTACAGGAGTAAATCCAGTCAACCTGCCTCAACAAGGGGTACATATTCTGCTGCCGTGCATATGCACTATCATCCATTCACACATGTCTTGTCTACCTTCCAAATGGTGGTGTTCCATGTAACACGCCCTATGTATCACAAAGACAATCAAACTCCCTCACCAACACATATACACCAGGGTAATCAACAAAGCTGCGCCCAAAATCAATTCCGAAATTACTGCTACATTCTGAAAATCATTCGCGTTTTCTTTGAATACATTCCGTATTGGATTAGCAATGTTTACCAGTTCTTCTTTTTTGTTTCACGGAATTATCTTCAATCTGGGCATAATGTGACACAGTGGGCAATTTATTATAAAATTTCATTCATCCATTCTGTCTCCTGGAATGTCATGTACACCTCTCACCTCCTTACCCGGCATTTCTACCATCGCCATAATTTCAAGGCCAGGATGCTCCAATTCTTGAAAAAAAGTGTGCGTAACGAGCACTTGCAGCACTCAATGAATTTATCGGTACTCCTTTTGAGGGTGGTTCATCACAGCAAATGTTATATTACATGGATTTATAGCTGTAAAACATCTCGTCGCTTATACGCCTGCAGGCATAAGTTCAATTCCAAGTCATCCCCACTTGTCCGAAAGCCACGTACCTTCACCCTGACATCGAAAATTGGGAGTTCACGTTTACCGAAGGCACGCAGTCCGTATAACCATATAGGTGGTCACCAGCCCCGGGTTTTCCCTTTTGATGTCATTGAACCATATCTAGCTGTGGGTGTTCCACACCAGCCATCACACAGCCAGTACAAGTTCGTTGCCCATGTAAATGATACAGAATCCTTGCAATACCCCAACAATCAATATGTCCATGCACACATGCCTTTACCTATCTTGATCTCATCGTTAACTCTGGCTTCTGCTAAAAAAATAGCTGTAAAACACGGCATAAACGCGGGATCAAGGTGTAAAATGGCTGACTTACATATGCGTGTTGCTGGACACACATGTTTAGTTTGTAACTCTCACATCTCAATATTTGTCATGGAAAATAATAAGACGCATGCGGCCATGGAAAGATCTCGAAAGAACAGAACCAAGAAAACAGTGATTGAGACAGAGCATGAGACTCCCACTGAGTTTCCTCCATCTCCACTTGATTCTAAATTAAGCCATGACATAATAACGAGTGCTTGTAAAAAAATGAGCAAGTCAAATCTTGAGGAGGCGGGATGCGCTGTGTGTGGGGAGCTAAAGCCTTTGAATACAATGAGCAAGCTTAAAAACATAAAGAACCTGCTTCATATCCTCGATATTCCAGGGGTCACACGCAAGGAAAAGATAGGGAATACACAAATTGAAGAACTTACTGGCCCCGTTCTTGATTACCGGTGCGATAAAGTTTGTGATCCTTGTCGCAAAGCCATTCGAAAAAATAAGGTGCCGAAATTGGCTTTAGCAAATAACCTTTGGATTGGAAATGTGCCCGAGGAACTCAGGTGTCTTCGGTTTGTGGAAAAGATTCTGATTGCTCGTGTTCGGCATACATGTAGCTTTGTAAAGGTTTCATCTGGGATGAGAAAAATGAAGGCAAATGTCGTGGCATTTGAATCTCCCGTTGCAAAAATTTATGATATCCTTCCTCCCCCTAGAGATGATTTAGATGATGTTCTCGCCATTTTGTTCACAGGTCCTTGCAAACCCTCTGAGGTTGATTTATCCCGAACCCCCTTTCTTGTTCGACGTAATCATGTAATGCGTGCACTACAATGGTTGAAAATAAACCATTGTGACTATGCAAATATCGAACTTTCAACGGAAAATTTAGAGGGATACTCTGAAACTGAGCCCCCTGTTTCTATTCAGTATCGACCGAGTGACAGCAACAAGACTCCTGAAGGTACAAGTGTTTTTGACACAGAAATCGAAGATGGAACAGAAGAGGGGGATTGTTCATTCACTGTCCATGGTTTGACTGGTGAGAACCTAGATACTATGACAACATCAGCGATCAAGGCCCAAGCACTTCATCATTTGAATAACCAAGGCAAATTGTTAATAATAGGACAAAGCAACAAGCTACAATCCATGTGGAATAATCCGCAGTTATATCCTCAAATGTTTCCGTGGCTTTTCCCCTATGGGCTTGGTGGGATTGGCACAACCAAACTCTCCGATAAAGAGCACAAGAGACATCTACTAATGTATCATGATAAACGCTTCCAAGTTGATATTAATTTTCCCTTCGTCGCATTTAGTCATGAGCAGGTGAAAGCCTCCACATCTCAAAGCTTTCTTCTGGTTGAACAGAAGCGATTTAGTAACATGACAGACAGACTTATGAATCTCGATCAAACGGTTTTGACAAATATCATCGAAAAAATGGTCAAGGGTGAACATATCAA
>KN831793.1:104414-244197 GCA_000827355.1 Hebeloma cylindrosporum | reverse complement strand
TCACTTGCACTATACTCTCTAAATTGAATGTAGGATTTGGACTGTAGGATTTGGACTCGTACCTGCCATGCAAAGCAATGGCCCACCCTACAAGTGGTGGGTCCACCTGCTCATACACTGAATTTCACGAATTAAATCAACGCAAGGAGCGATCTACTTCGCGTAGGCTTCGTCCTTCCTTTTTATCTTGACTATAGATGAACGGGGGAACAGGGTAATCATGGCGTCAAATTTGGCCAATATCTTGACATTTCTGGTGAGAGCAACTTTTGATACGGCCAACATCTCTTGAAATATTGGAATATTTCTCTCAGCTTGGCGGGGTAATACTATTCACTTTACTATCAGAGTGGCTGTTGATCGCCTGTGATAGCCCTTCACAAGAGGCGTAGTGACGACACTCACCAATATGTGAGTATATTAATCTAGCCTGCAAAGGTCGGCCAACATCCAACTGAAAACGTAGCATATCATCTGTGATGATATCGCGCCTTGTGCTCAACTTGAGGAACCCTTCCCTGCGCTCAAATAGAGTGCATGCTTCACTTATTACAACATTTGATGAGACATATCCGGACTTGACATCTGTTGAGCCTGAATATCCAACTCGTACATCCGAAGAGATACAATTACCTCCTTTCCGGATGCATTATTTGTAAAGGGAAAAGGGGACGTGTTATAGTAGGTCTTCAGCCGTCTCTTTTTCGGCCTTCTCTGTTTCTTACGCCAGTCTCCAGAAATCCAGGAAGTAGAACGAAGGAGTGATATTATGTGTAGTGATTATAATCTGGGCTGGTCTAGACATTTCATGTATCTATTTTTATTACTGGGATGTAGCAATAGCGGTTCTCTTTGCGACAGTCTGCGTTTGGTGCGACAGTTTCCCAATTAAGATACGAATTACGCGTCGCGTGGATCACGTGTAGGTAACACAGCCATCACGCGCACGATGCACGGTGTTTAGACCGGTAACCGATCTGTATAAGAAGGCAAAACCTGCGTTATACAGATCGGTAAATCTGAGTTTAAATCCCCGTACCGCGCGCCTCCCACGCCTATTTCCATAAAAGGTTCGACAATTTTTGACCTCCCCTAAACAATCCGGGCCGGCACGCGCCAAATGTTCCCGGTCGTTGGTTCATCGTTGCCTGTTCCTTCACTCATGCCTCCCAAATGCCCTCTGATATTCTCGCTGGAGCAAAAAGTATGCCACCAAAGAAGTTTCAGGGAGCTTCCAAAGTCAAACCGCTTGTTTTTAGGATACTTCCCTGATATTCAAGCTTCAAACTCCTCAACTCCGTGTCTGCGCCTTCCAAAACTTAACGTTAGATTTCAAATTCATTTTATATTTCGAGGTATATCAGTTTATATCTAATATAGACCATTTATGCATGAAAAAATGCGCCGCGAAAGACGTGGTGAAAGGAGGACGCGATTTTATGGCGTGTAACGTGACCAGATTGTTTAGGGGAGGTCAGAATCAACGAACTTTTTATGGAAATGGTCGTGGGAGCCGCGCGGTACAGGGATTAAAACTCAGACGTACCATCCTGTATATCGAAATTCTCATATACTGAGCCCAACTGTATGGTGGCAACCGGCCGGAGGTGCGTTACGCAGCCCCCTGAGTTTGGGTTAGCGACGGAGGTTCCGTTATGCGTTACAGGTGCTTGAATAGGCAACGAAGTCATGCAACATCCGCGCTTCTATGTAGTGGTTATCCAACTTATATCGAAGTCAGCGTGAACAGCGGAGGGTCAGAAAGACGTAGATTATGTTTACAATACACAAAATTCTAGTTTCCGTCCCTACGGTATTGGCTCACCACCAACGATAAGTATGCCTGAGCCAGTATCAACAACTTCGGAGAGGGCCGCAGCCTTGGCCATTGCTCCCAGAGGAATACCTGCAGAGATAAACACATCTATCAATCACCTTGCAAATCTTCTGTCTCATCTTCCAGAACATCTTCCAATGAATCCCTCGCAGAGCACCTACCATTTCGGCCTCGATCCCGATGATATTTCAGAGGAAGGACATTGCTATGCATTGAACCGATGCCTCGAAGTTGCGTTTGAGGTCTCTTTGCTTCCTGCAGGGGCGCCACTCGTCCTGAAGGAAAGAGGGCCTCGATGGAAAGGACTCGTGTCACTTTTTCGACAGGCCGCCAAAAAGTTGATAAACCCTTCGGATCGAGAGTTCTATGTTTCCCGATGGATTGAACGCATCACCGCAGCTGCCAAACTTGCTGGCGCTAAAATTCCAATAAAAAGGTTCAAGGTTTCTTGAATAATATCACAAATATAAAATCTAATAGGAAAGATAGACGTGCAGTTAGTCCTCCTGGTGAAGGGGCGACATCAAGGCAGGACAAAAGGACACGGATTGGCTTACCGAAGGAAATCATTTTGTTATCCTCAGATGACGAGGGCGAGTCTGGACAGTTAACGAAGTCCTCACCCTGGGCTCTCCCAACTGTGGAAGCCAAGCCAAGGTCCCAGACTGCAATCACTCTCTCTACCCATCCTACAAATGGGCCCAGCAGTGACACGCCAACACCAACACAGACGTCTCCCTCAGCTCTGGCAGCCAGTGGTTCAACCGTCCCAAATACTACACGTCTTATCCCACCCAGCCTCGTACCATCCCTTCTTCCCACCGAATCGACAACTACCCTTCCAGAAAAAGGGATGCGACAGAGATCCATTTTGGATTTTGCTTCGAAGACAACACTATCAGAATTTCGCAAACAGCAGGACAAAATCACGGAGAAATATGGAACAGACCCCAAAGTAGAGAAGGAACAGAAGCAGCGAAGGGAGGAGATGAGGGCCGAGAAAAAGAGAGAACAAGGGCGCCTCCGCCAACAACACTTCCGAGAGCGACAAAGAAAGGCAGAGTCAAAGTTGGGAGGTGGCGTTGGGAAGAAAGCGAAGGACCTTGTACTTGGGCAAGGAATTGGTTCGAGCTCTGCGACAATCAATCTTGCAGAAATTTCACGTCCTGAGGGACAAACCTGGAAGGTGAAGCGGACTGGAAAAAAGGGGGGTGTTTTGCAGAAACGTCACCAACGTGTCAATTGGTATCACCCACTCTTATGGACTCACATCAACCGCGTCGCACCAAAGGCATCTTGGTCTCCAAAATACATCGTGTTGACGCTGCAAGGCCAATATCCTGATTTATTTGGAAAACTGCATCGAGGAACGGTGGTGAAATGGCTCTCCAAGAACGACCGGAGACGATGGTCGACAGCAACCCAGAAGAATGTTGAACGCCGTCACACATTGGCGGGTTCGGGCCGTGCTGGCATTTTAACCAAGCACCCTGAATTGGTCGATGAAATCAAGAGAAACTTACAGCAGTTACGAGATTCAGGTGTTTGGATCAACCGACTCCTGACACGGTCAATTATTCTGTCCATTCTTCGCGAAAAAAAACCTCAACTTCTAGAGAATTTTAAATGCAGCGAGGTACGTCTGAAGTAAATGTATATATTCGAAGAACTAATAACCGTTGGTCCGTTATCCAGCAATTTGTGGGTCAATTCCTTGAGGGTGTGATGGACTGGAGTGTTCGACGCGGAACTCAGGCTGCCGCCCATATCCCCGACGATGCAAATATCGTGTGTGAACGCGCATTGTTTCGTATCGTTCACCTCATCACATTCTACGACATCCCTCCTGGCCTAATCATCAATATGGATCAGACTGGGATAATATTATTCATGGCGAATAACAAAATGTACGGTCCGAAAGGCGCCAGCCAGATCACAATTGCTGGGAAGGACGAGAAACGGGCATATACCTTATGTGTCGCGACCACCCCAGCCGGTGATATCCTCCCTTTTCAGCAAGTTTGGAGTGGCAAAACGAAACAATCCCTTCCTTCAGACCAAGCCCCTGGAATGGATGAAGCGAAGGAACTTGGATTCGATTTCGCATCAGCCGATAGCAAGAAAACGACGAGCCATTTTAGTACCCTCAAAACTATGAAAGAGGTAGGTCATTTAAATACTTCAGGTTTATCGAAGAAACTCACGCTAAAGACGCCAAAGTGGATGACAAACATTTTGAAGCCCTACGTTGAACAATATATCATTGACCATCAGCTCGCAGCAGACCAGAAAGCTGTCTTGTTCATCGACTGCTACCCTGTCCATATCGGAAAGGACTTTCGAATCTACATCTTCGAGGAATTCCCGAATGTATTTTTGATCTTTGTTCCTGCCAATTGTACGTGTTCAGTCTTTATGAGTAGCATTCTGATTGCACAACAACATACCAGGTACCGGGATATTCCAACCTGCAGATGTTGGTTTAAATCGGATCCTCAAACACAACATTCGACAAGAAGCTCTCAACTTTCTCGTCGACAACCATTCCCAGCAAACCCAAGGTGGACTCTCTGCTGCGCAGGTCAAGCTCACAACGTCACTCCCGGTCCTTCGCAATGCATCAGTTCAGCCAATCGTAAACCTGTATAACTTTTTTTCAGGGTTCAGCGGTCGTCAAATTATTCAGCGCGTACGTACCGATTCCCTTTGATTCCTTGTTCTTGCCTACTAATCTGTCCATTCATTCATCAGGCTTGGGAAAAGTGCACTGTAAATGAATGGAATTTGGGTGAATCATGCCTGTACAGCCTGAAAACCAAGGCCGCGTACAGGGAATACCTCAAGAGAGATGAGATTCTCCGAAAAGAAATCGAGTTGAAGCTGGGTGCTGACCCGGTTCGACTGGTGGAGTCTGATGATATAGGCCGCACTGAGACAGATAGAGACAATGAAGATGCAGAGGATGAACCTGAAGACGCAACCGACATACCTCTCGCTGCTGTCATTCAAGCTGAAATGGGTTTCGACGATGATACGGTGGCCGCATTGCAGATTCCAGATGCAGTGAACCGTTTTTGTGCCTCTTATGATGCTGTGCTGGATGACGATGGGGTGTTGATGCCCACTGGTGATTCGGAGAACGTTTGGGCTTATCGTGATGATGGGAGCGCTTGGGGAGAGGCATTACCAGCCTAGATAGCCACGTATGTTGTGGGAGAAAAAAAATAGAAATTTCCCTTTTTGGGAGTACATTTTTGATAGCGACCGAGGCCGCGTTACGCGTTACTAGACAGGAATTAGGCGACGAAAATGGCACTGCGTTATGCGTTATGGTTGCCACCATACAGTTGGGTTCAGTACAGGATGGTCACGAGCCTACACGGTGTTGACGAAACATGATGAACATCAGATTCACTAGTCACTCTTCCTATGTTTTAAGTCTGCCTAGGGGAGGCTAGGAAACATTCCAAAAACATTCCCTAGCTCAACAATTCGCAGCCCTTAGGCCATGGTTAGTCGTCGATACATGTTTGTTTGCAGGTTATTCTCATAAATTAAACCCACCTCAAGGGATGCTCAAGGGTCTGACTTTGTTTTTATCCTCACACAACTTGCTTTCAGCTGCAGGTGTTGAATATCCAGGGGCGTTTGGTCTATGATTTGCCCTCATTAGATCCTTGGAGCCTCGTGTCCTTCAGGTTCGGGTGTTGGAGTCTTCCGACACCTTCTCAATTCTCACTGCGCTTTCCTCCAACTGTAGGCAAGGCAGTCCGAAGTCTCTCGCACCACTCTCGACTTACTCACAACTACCTTTCTTCTTCTACGGGTTGCGCGATAGACTTCTCTCCGGGGCCCGATAGTGTGTTATTTGTTCCGTCTCGGTTCTAATTGGGCGATCAAGCGTTTACCCATCCGCGATCAGAGATCTAGAGACCAAGAATCGGAAATCTGAACAGAGAAAAAAGGCTTACGTTAGTCAAACACCACTCAATGACGCTATTTTCATGTCAGTTTTGAACGATTGTGTCAAATTGCATTGATGGATCGACGTTGTCAGCCACCTCAACCAGCAATTATTTGAGTACTGTATGTGTTTTTTTTTTCCCTTTCCCCAGTGTCTTCAAGATGCCCTAAAGTTTTGTTGTCTCCATCAGCGCCCTTCCCCCTCTCCGCTTTTTTTTGCGCAGTCCCGGTCCCTATTTTCCAGGTTGTTTATGGATGCCGAGCCACGCCCGAAGCCACCAGAATCTGTGCTGCTCCAAGGTATTCTCGCGAGATGCTATCGAAGCCCGCCCTTCACCCTTACATATACAAGCTCTCCTCAGCATAATCATCTTCGACTAGCGGAATCAGTGGGATTGGCACCGAGGCCATCCCACTCCGGCGCCCGGTTTCTCATCTCACGAAGAACCTTTCGACCCATGATGTTTAACTTGGTTGCTCACAAAAGGTTCTTCGTTAAATTGGATGAAACCAGCTGCAGCCGAGCGATAAGAAATCTAGGAATGGCCTCCGATGTCACATTGGATGCCCTCAAGTTCATGTAAGTCATTTAATCACTTTCTATGGGGGCAAGTCCTTGTATGCTGATTAGAGTTTCCTCGTCTTAGGAATGTCGACTCTTATTTCGGTCTCGTTGCTTACTGTACGTTCGCAGTTGATCCATTGCCCCCTGCATCATCTTCGAGCCACTCAACTATGACCAGCCATCCTGGTGTACGATTATTGCCTCACATTTGTCGATGAAGTGGAGAGGTGTTGGGGTAGTGGCCTCAGCTGGCCTTTAGGATTCTTTTATTTGAATCGCTATTTGGTCCTCTTCGCGCACGTACCGATAATGTTTGAGTACTTGTAGCGTGGGCCATTGCTTCGCATGGCAAATACGAGTCCAGTAGATCAGGGAGACCCCAAGGGTATTCCCAGGAGCCAGGTCTTGCTTGGGCTCGACCAAGATCTGGAACCATCTTACTGCCGAAGGTGTCTCGACTCGAATACTTACTGTGGGCAGAGGATACCCGAAAGACCATCTGCGTAGGATATCCCGTCTAATTAAACTGCTTCTGGGCACGTTCATATTAAAATATATAACCGGCAGTACAATATCTCCAGAAGACGCTCAAGTGCCGGTGTTTTCCCTTCCATCCTCGTACGCGTACTTATTCAGTAAACACTGGTAGGATACGGACGTGATGCTTCGACGTATATACTTACTTTTTGCACGTCGACCTTTAACGAAGGACTGGGGGCGATTGGATCAAGCATAGCAAAGATACTAATACTCCTCGCCCAGGTTCTGAGAAAGGAAACACTGGCAATATTAAGAAGAGGTGAAGTCCGGAGGAACAGTAACGACTCAAGGAAACAGAGGTTCAACCATGATATATATGGGCGCCGCCCAAGCAATGAGTTATATACAATCAACGTGTTTTACAGAAAATTTGCAGAAAGGCCAAACGAACACGAACGGTAGCAGAAGCATTCGAGGAACAACTTGACCACTGTAGCGTCCCTTAGTAAAATCATCGTTCCAGACAGCTGGGAAAAACTCACGTTCCCAAAGATCCACCTACGACGGCCACGAGAATAGAACCCTTCAAGCGTCCTTGCCTATGGAAGTAACACATCAAGGTCAGCTATAGGCACGCGGTAGGTTAGACTGTGGGCATTACCGGGATGATGCTTGTGCTTGCAGTGCTTCTCGCGTTCCTCCTCCCTCTTCTCATTGACCTCAGTACCGGGATGATTCTTGTGCTTGTGGTGCTTCTCACGTTCATCATCCCTCTTCTCGTTGGCCTCAGTACCAGGATGATGCTTGTGTTTGTGATGACGGTCTTCCTCTCGCTTCTCGTTGGCGGCGTCGGTACCGGGATGATGCTTGTGCTTGTGATGCTTCTCGCGTTCTTCGTCCCTCTTCTCCTTGTCCTCGGCGTCGTCGCCGTGATGATGCTTATGCTTCTTGCGCTCTTCGTCTTCATCGTCCCTCTTCTCCTTGTCGTCGTCGCCGTCGTCCTTTCTTTCTTTTCTTTTTCCTCGCCTTTGCCCTCTCGCTTTCGTTGTCGCCAAGGAACAAAAAAAGGATCTAATCCCAACCATTCAAGAAGAAATAAAATGCTTCTAAACCGCCACCACCAGCCACCCAGCTCCAACAGCACTGTCAACTCGATCATCTGTTCGTTGCCCAGCAGCTCGGGTCCTCTGGAGCTTCGTCATCTTGTGATATTCCAAACCCCGTGCTGCGTCGCTGGTTTCGGGCCGCTGGAGCATGCGGTAAGATATGTGGTTCGAGGATGGTAAGGGAGGTATTTGCGCCATGAAGAGAAGGAATTCGGGGGCTAGACATCTGTGGATTTATCGCGAGTTTCTGTGTAAGAATGAGTGTTAGATTACACGTCTTTTTTAAAAAAAGAAAAAGCTTCGAACAAAACCGACCTTCCAACCAACTTAACTCCCGTTGCCCACCTGTTCCAAGCTTGTTAACAAGGGACTCCTATCCCATACCTTCACCGCCTTGACCCAGTTAACACGGGTCGAATTCCCGGTTGGAGGGTTCTCAGGCTCGGAGTTCTTTACATTTCCTGTTGTTCATCCTTTTGCCATTCCCATTTGAGTTGCGACTACCGCCAAGACCCCAAACGTCCGCCTCGACATCCACACCTGTCACAAACGAAGGCAGCTCGTCCCTTTCTCGAATCTCGGAAGGTGGGATGAGCCGTGGTAAAACATTTGCTGCGTGCATTTGGTGTTGGGGATAATCGTACGAATGAGGTTCATGTTCGTCGGCATCAACGTCGATCCAGATCGTTTCCGTCTCGATCCTTTTGTTTAAGTGGCCAGGCTTTGAAGTCGCAACCAAATACGGTGTAAACAAATGGCGGCCGGACGCGATGTATTTGTAGTTATTTATACCTAAAGCGCACCGATTCCAACACTCCCCAACCTTGCCCCAACCTACCAAAAAAGTTGGGATATATCTATGCATTGTAGATAATACTATTCATATTGTTTACAAGGTACAGCCCATGAAAAACTGGGAATAAAGGATGTCAGACATCACGAGGATAAAACGCGATCACCTGATTTGACGTTGAGAAGCATGATGCCATCAAAGTTTACTTGGCACTCGCGTTAGAGCGAACGCCATCAATTGCAGAGCTGGGGCGCATAAGAACGAATCCTCGTTATACTCGGACTCGTAATTTCTGGTCAACCTCCAACCCGAGGAAAGCTGAGGTGAGTGTCCCAAACCTCACATCTGCGCGCTTACTGACGTATGCCCTCGCAGATGTTAGTTTCTAGTGATTGAAACTGGGCTACGAAGTTCACCGACACCTCTGATGCAGATGTTACGAGTTGCAAAAATTTCACCAATACCTAGCGATTGTAATCCAGATCGTCGTCGCTTGTACGCATTCTTATCGAAATGCTATAAACCGATTTTGATTGATTTTGTCCTCCGATATAGCCATGCTAATCATGCGGATGTATGCCCTGTACGAACGCAGCGGGAAAGTGCTGGCTTTGTACATTGTCGTCGCAGTTCTCATCGTGATCGTTGGTTGTGTGAGTCTCAACTTTACTTGGAATTAGTATCCGACTTGCCATTCCATTGCTGATGTTGTGGCATGCAGTGGGCGATGCTTGGTGAAAACAAAGAAAAAAAACATCTGGATATGCAGTCAGACATCGGTTGCAGTGTAAGTTTGAGCCGAGAAAAGTAAGTACGATTCGTCCTGACCTGGTCGAGTTGATCTCACTTAACTCTTTGCTTCAGAGCGATCCGTGAGTTGTGCGACCAGGGAACGTCTGAAAGAATTCTACTCAGTTTGACCGAGACAGGCTTTGCCGCAGCCTGGGGGGGAATGTTTGTCTTCGACTCACTTGTCTTTTGTATGACACTTTACAAATCTATGGTCTTTCCTCGCCCAAATGGAGTGAACATTTCAGATCTTTTAATGCGTGATGGTGAGCCACTTACCCTCTCACGGATTCTCTTGGATCTGATCAATGTACAAGGCGCGATTTACTTCGGGTAGCCACATTCATCTTCTTTTCGGGTTTTTCTCTCAACGACGGTGTGCCTAGGGTAATCGTGGTGTCCAACTTGGCTAACATTTTGACGTTCATGGTGAGAGCGCCTTTCGATATGGTTAGCATTCCTTGACATATCGCGTTTTTTAAGTTTGGCGGGGTAATGCCTTTCTTTCACTCTCTTTCTCAGCAGCGCGATAGCTGATTCCGGCTCATAGCCCTTTACCAGAGGCATAGTGACGACATTTACCAACATGTAAGCATCCCAATCTGTCGTCCGTGCTGGCTGTTCCAATATAACGTATAGTATATCGTCTGCGATGATCTCACGTCTTGTGCTCAATCTGAGGAACCCTGCCCTGGGTAACGGTCTATTTCTTGCGTCAATGTCAGACAAGACGTGCCTAAATCTGACATTTGTTACTCCGGAATACCCAACCCATCCTACCGAAAGGACACCAAGCTGGAGGTTTACTCTTCTCGAACCTGGTCCTGCCGCTTGAATTTCTCAATATTTAGATAGGGGAACTAGTCACAGTAGGCCGTCAACCTTCTTTAATTTTCCTCGGCGTTTATTGTTCCATCAGAAGCCCAGGTGATCGAACGAAGGGTACTTAGATTCAGAGGACCAAATGCATTGTGTGTAGCGACTACAATATAAACTGGGATTGGAATCCTACATGCCGTCTAAATGTGTCAATTCTCCTCTGAAGGATCAAATTTCCGTAGACCACGTTAGTATGTAATTGTAAGGATGCCGAACAGTTGCCGAACGCAAGGCAAACGCGTCGCGTCGCGTTGATTGTTGTAATATCACGTGGAGGTAAACGCGATCTGTCACACAAATAGTCACAGTCGAGCGGTTTTGTGTTCCCGACTACGACGATGTATGCCTCCAGCCCAATTTTCCATTATCCTTCAACTCCTATAGGGGGCAGGGATCCCCTTCAGTTCAGGCCACTTAACTCTTCACCTCTGGCGGGGAGCTCTCCAGGGAGCACCAAAACTTCCCCGGTCGCTGAAGCCCAAGCGCGACGCAGGTCTCAGTACAAGGGACACGCCCCAATCACTCCTCTGTCGTTCCGGAGCGGCTCTGCGGGACAAAGTTCTTCAAGAATAACTCCACCTATTCCTGTGAAAGATGATTCCCAAAAGGCGCTGCTGCGTGGCCGTTTCAAGGCTCGATGTGTAGAGAGGGCGGTCCGCGCCAGAGAAAAGGCTATCCGTGGAAAGAGGTCATTGCGAATGAGTAGTGACGATTTTCAGATGGATGATGATGATGAAGAGGGGGACGACGAAATCATGAAGGATGAGGTGTGATTTTTTTTTTGGCCCTACTTCCCACCGTCACCGTATCTGAATATCCTTTAGATTTTCCGAAGAATCGTGGCCAATGCTAACCGGAAACAAACACATATGTATAGGGTATCTTATGCTCAGGAAGTTGGGTCCTCCTTCGACCCAGACCTGGAGGACGTTAGTTCATGGGAGCGAGAGCTCACAGGTTAGTGACCCTAACTTTAAAATTTAGCTCCGTGAAGACCTTGAAACCATTCTAGTGTCCAACTACATCGAACCCCGCCCGCAGTCGACGCCTTTACCTGATCCATCTCCCTCGACATGGTCTGGGTTAGAAGAACCTGAGGTCGAGGACGCTACACCTGCCGACCTGGACGACGAAGAAATTGAGGCCTATGCGGAGGAATGTGCACGGAGAGCGGCCTTGGCTGACTTTGAGGATATCCCAGAAGAAGAATTATTCAACTGGTCCCCGGACGATTTCGACGACCTGCCACAGCCGACAGTAAATGACCAAATGGATATGTCGTGATCTACTTCTTCTACCTTTATCTTATCGACACTCTACACCCCAGCGGACTATAATTCAACAACCTGGACCGATGATATATAGTGCATTATTTCTTGTAACCCTTTCTGTAACATGTAACATTATGCTGGAGGTACTTACAGCGAATTTGGTCGTTACCTGTTGCAAGTATTTGACGAGATAAGATTAGATGGCTTGAAACACTGGCGCCCTTTGGCCGGCCCTAAGGCTGAGGCCGATCCCGGAATCCCACTTTCCGGAAATTCCACTCCTCCCCTTACTAGCACATCACCCATGACCAATATTCATGATCGTCCACAGAAGTATCCAGTGCGCTACAGTACCCTGAAATGACCCGATTTTTCGGTAATTCGCTCGCAAGAAGCTCGGAACTCTCTCGGCGGCAGGTGAGTAATTTGTTACGTTGTCCACCCGTAAGCTGAGGAGCCGAAAGCTCTACTTGTCATTTATGAAGCAGATGAAATTTTGCTGGCAGTCTAATTGCCGCATACATGCATAAGTCTTTTCTTTCTAGTGATTATATTCGGTCATTTTGAGGAGTTCACTGTAAAAAATCGCGTCGAACCTGGATTCAGTAACATAACACATTGGACTTCAGAGCCTTGCCTAGCCTTCCACCGCACGTATCCCTTGAAACTTTTAATAATAGAAGAACTCGCAGGAAGATACCCATGTCGAAGAATGATTCTCGGCTGCAGGCTTCATCCAAACTCCCGACGAGGCCGAATCAACCTCTTGAGAAAGCAGAGGACATCCGCTTCCTACATTATCAGCTATGTCACGACTCTTCTGATTCTCTTGGCATGCTAATTCTTGCGACATGATCGACCTGCATGGAATTTTTGTGAATCAGAGGACGATCCATTCGGATCACTTCCCAACACACAGTCACGGTGGACTTCTTTCTCTCGACGATGAACGCGAGCTTCCAACGAGGACTGCGTGAGCTTCGCCGAAGATCTAGTTCTTCTGCGCAGACGTTCTATTGCTGGCTCTGAGAGATTGTCCTTGAAGCTGAAGCTTCGCGGTTTCCACCACTCGTATACGCAGACCTTTCCTGTAGGTTTTTGCTTCTCGTGAGTAACTACCGCCTAAGTCGTTGTCCTTCGTTGACGGTATCCAGATAGCAGTGGAGTTTGGAGACAGATCCTTGGCAAGAGTTTGTTGAGCTGGGCGCGATCATCGTGAAGCTCGCCCGTGTGATTTTGGACCGCGATGCTCCAGCAGTAAGTGCTTAAAATGCCACAATCTCACGCCTTCTTTCTAATTAAAGCCATCCCCGACGTCGCTTTCGCTTTATGCTTCCGTCGAAACACGTTTCTCGTTCTCGAACGTGCTCCTAGTCCCTATTCCAGTGGCTGGTCCAAAATTGTAAGTGGTGCGACGAGGTTGAATGCTCCAGGTGCATTCTAGGATCCTATATGCACGCTGGTCCAGAACGTTTCGGGGTGTCCCTCAAGTTGGACGATTTCGCGCCGGCGGCTAGGCCTGCTGGGGCCGGGACTCCAACAATGCAAATGGTAAGTATCTAAATATCTTCACCAAGAATACGAGAAAGCTAAATGTGGGAATTTGATGCGCTCCAAGCGCTCCAACAGAGGCGTTTGCGAACCGCAGGGGGCATCAGATAGAATATACCGGTTCAGTTGAGCAGTTCAAACTCTAGCGAAGAAAACGGGGTGTGTGGCGTTACTCTCTTCATCGTTTACACACCTCATCCGTTCGTAATTGAGGTGATAAAGATCGGTGTTCATGGTGAGCTTGCAGTAAGTATGCTCGCCTCGCCACCTACTTTATTCGGAAGCGATGTCGTTTAACATCTCCACAATCCCGAAGTCCACCTTGGAGATAGCCTGCGTCTGGGTGATGAAAGAGCCACCCCCTCTTCACATGCTTATCATCTCTCGGAAACATAGCAATGTCATGGCATGACCTTGACATTGTTTCAAGAAATATATCTCAACAATTCCCTCCTCAGCAATTACGCTGGCTCTCCCACTGTGTCGCAATCTGGGACAATGGCTTATGTACGTGCTCCATCCGAACGACGCCAGGCGTCCGGGTCGATTAGTAGTAAGTTTGCTCCGTTGATTCGATACCCTCCTGAAATACGAAAGCGAATATCGTGTTGGACACGCCGCGCCGCCCTTCCGCGTTTCTCAATACACCAAAAATAATCTATGGCCACAACGACATTTGGCAGCTTGGACTCGATCCGTCGCTCTTCGGTTCTAGCGCACATAAAGCTCGCACAGCATGCGCAGGATAGGAGATCCACTCGCTTCACCCTCACCATTGCCTTAATGTCATATCATCTCCTTTTTTCGCATTGTCCCGACCAGCCTCCGACTTATGTTCACTGGTTCCCCCAAGGTCACTATATCCCTTTGCCTGCTTCGATTGCCTCGAAATGTCGCATTTGCGCCGCTGATCATTGTCATCAGCTTCTGGTGCCTTGGGCTTCTATCGGCGATTAATAACTGGCATGCCCACAGCGTACCGTCATTTTCTGCAGCGTTGGATGTCATCTATCGGTCATCGTGGTGCGAGGATGTTCCGTCGGATCCGCGATCCCTAATTTCTGAAGCGCAGCCATTTTTTCCGGCGCCGCAAATGGTGCACACCTCCTATCCTCTGTTTTGTGATGATGGTGCTTTAATCCAATTCTCACATAGTTACTCCTTCCGAACTCCGAATAGACACCTTTTCGGTCCTCAGATTTGGCTCAAGAGGAAATTAAACAGCTTCAAGGGTGGCTGAGCGCATGGGTATCACCGAGAATTTTGGTGCCCTTTCTTCTTTTTTGAGATACGGTTTTTGAATACTTATTCTAACTTTGCCGGAGCGTCACGCCCGAGCCTAACGAACATCACCCAGACCAGATTTCCCTCATAAGAGTTCAATCGTGGCATCTCCCGCACTTGTCGCCCTTCCCCCACAGTGTTCTTTTTCGCTACGTAAGTCCTCGGATAACGTCCATCCTATAAGGACGACAAGACGGCCATCTCACATTTCCATACGCCCTCGTCCAAGTCATGCTGCTTTCTTTTCTCCCGTCTGCGCACCAGCGTGCATGGTGAGTCTTTCAATTTTGATATTCGCAGATCTTTTCTCGAACATCGGAACGTAGCGCCAGGAAGCAGCAGGAGCGGCAGTCGAAGATCGACTCCCTTCCCGATAAATACTCAACACCACTCTCTTTTTCCGAAGAAAAAATTCACACTCTTTCGATTTCTCAGCTCGTATCCCAATGTCGCTCGGGAACCATCACCCCGTCGTCCATTATGACCACCTACGCGAAGAAAACCCTGATGGCTCAGAAAGCCACTAACTGCATAACCGACATCATGTTCGAGGAGGCCCTCTTCATCCCACCCGTCGCCAACTGGGGCCCGGGAGCCGATTCGGACACTACGATTAACGACGGCGTTCATGAACGCTCGTTGCTTGGGGTGCCAGTCAGTATCAAAGGTACGGTGAACTCATTTCGACAGTCGCGAACGCCACATTGACCAATCCGTTAATTTATCGTTTAGACACAATAGCTATCGAAGGCCATGATACTACTGTCGGTTACTCTCGCAACGTCGGACATCCATCCCCCACTTCCTCGCCACTCGTACGTTTACTCCAAGACGCCGGTGCTCTCGTCCATGTGAAAACCACGGTTCCAACTGGCCTGCTCGCGATCGAAACAGTTTCCGACGTCTTCGGATGCACGTCGAATCCGTACAATTCGTTATTTACTGCCGGGGGATCCACCGGTGGTGGAGGCGCCCTCCTTGCGTGCGGGGGAAGCAAAATCGAGGTCGGGACTGATGTGGGTGGAAGCGTCAGGATACCTGCGCATTTCTGTGGTGTGTGGAGTTTGAAGGGGAGTGCTGGGCGATTCCCGGCTTGGGGGAGTGAATCGTCTATGATGGGGATGGAGGCAGTCCCGATTGTGACGTCTCCTATGGCTGGTAATCTAGCCGATTTGCGGGAGTTTTGGAAACGGGTTATCTCTGCCCGACCCTGGCAGTACGATCACACTGTACGTTGTTCTAACTTGATTTTGGCCGTATAAACTCAGTGTTCGATACAGTGCATTCCGATGCCCTGGAAGGATATCAATCTTCGAGACGAGGGCCGCAAATTGAAGTGGGGAGTTATGTGGGAGGACGGTATGTCATGCTTCGACGAGGTAAACCTCATTCTAATTCCTGTTAGGCGTGATACCCCCTAGCCCCGCGTGTAAACGTGCGTTATCGACGGTCATATCCGCTCTCAGAAAGCAGGGACACGAAGTCGTTGATTTGTACGTTCCCTTTGTCGATGAGTGTCTCACCCGATGATTAAGGACTAGTATAGCCAACCCACCGATGTCTTCGAAGGTCTGAAGATAGGATATCAACTTATCTTCTCTGATGGAGGTCTGCACCTTCGATTGCCGGCTTTTTATTAGATCTGATGGTGACTTGCAACAGGCCAGCAGATTCAGGAGGCTCTTAACCCTGGCGAAAAACTCGGTTCTTCCTCGAAGTCGGTTATGGACCTTTTAGGTTTACCGAAGTTCATCAAACGGATTTTATCATACTTCTCGCGTTCGTCCGACCCCATGTCCAGTCAGCTTTACGATGCTATGCATCGGAAAACTATTCTCGAGGAGCGCAACAACGTCGCTGCTAGGGACAGGTATCGGGCTGAATGGCACAGGAAGTGGACGGAGGAGGGCTTAGATTTCATTTTGACCGTACCTCTGTCATTACCGGCGATCGAGCACGGCGCCTCTGAGAAAACCACACTCATGTGCGTCGGATATACGCTGTTGTTCAGCTTGGTGCGATCCACTTCTTTCTAGTGTCCCCGAATTGTCGCTTATGGGACGCTTTTATCCAGCTCGATTATACCGCTGGAGTTCTTCCCGTTACGTTCGTCGACAAAAACCTGGACGCTCTCCCGGAAGGTTTCATGAAATCTGATCAATTCAAATCGTTCACGACTGTCGCTAAAGGCGCTTATCAAGTCTATGACGCGGAGAAAATGCACGGTCTGCCCCTAGGCGTTCAAGTAGTCGGGAGGAGGCTCGAAGAGGAGAAGGTACTCGAAGGGATGCAAATAATAGAGAGTGCCTTGCACGAGCAGGGATCGGTCTTCGTCAACAAAGTCAATCTCTGAATCTCTTGGCGCCACCGCTCCGTTTTCGGACAACGTTCGCAGTTCGTCAGTCTCTTTGTTTTGCTTTTTTCTTTCCTTGTGATTTGCTTCCTTCTCTGCGTTCTTCCGCTCATCCACTTTGCCACTATTCATCTCTCCTCTTCCTTCCATCCGTCTCATCGCCTCGAGGCGGCGATCTCTGTAATTTCCGACCCCTTTGTCGTCATTTTGTCGTCATTTATGTGCCCAACTCTGATTCCACTCCTTGGATACCTGCGTCTCAAGTAATTATTCGTCACTCGTTTATAACCTTTATTCATATCTGTTCTTTGTTTTATTTTGTGGTTCGTCTGGACTCTTGTGTATTCCTGTTTCAGCAATCTTGCTGTATGTATTTTTCCCTTCTCTTGCGTTTAATATATTCGACCAGTTTTTTTCCATTCGTCACGGGACTGTACTGAGCTCAAAGATGAGGGTCAAACAGAGCTTTGAATAGACAGATTTTTCGCCCTCAATCGCCATCCCAAAGTGGTACAGTGGGATCATCTTCGCCCAGATTGAACGTTAACCACTAACTCCGAGGCCCTCCTGCCCAGATGGTGTTTGGACATCGCTTTGGTCCTTGACATAGTCTTCCAGACATGAGAACGAGAGCATAAAGGAGCTACCAGGTGATCCCCCTTTTTTTTCGTGTCTGCGTTCAAGCCGGAAGAAGTGGGGTAGGGGTTATATATGTTGATATTGAGCAAGGCAGGTGAGCTACTGTAACGCTCAAAATAACTCGTCTTCGGCCCGTTTTGGGCGAATTCTCCGCGGGTTATTCCAGTAAGTACCCGCGTGAGCGATGTCGAGATCAACGCACTGTTCGATCTTCCGTTATCGTAAAATGTCATGGGCGTCATCATATTGAACACCTATTTGGCCTATTGGAGAATTACGTGGTTGTCAACCTGGGACCGATGTCCATCGCCATCGTACGTTAGCGTAAGCTACGCGGCGGAGCGTTCAGCGACGCGGGTCCGAACTCGAACGTTGTTCAAATTTCGCGAAAATGGATAGAACTCGAACTTGCCACTGGCAGGACGGTGTCACCATCGGTGCCGCTAAGTACTCTAAGTTTCCATGAATAGCACGTCCATGTGCCATATGACCCAACTGTGAACTGAATCTTGTATTCCAGGAGGGACTTGACCCAGTGTACTATCCATCCTAGTATATGATCATGCAGGGAATACCCGAGAATTACGGATCGGGATTTAAATAACATCGTTGAAGCACATTTCAAACTGGATGACTTTCCGTACGCTTTTACCGTAATCCTGGATTATCGAGAGGTGAGGATCGCAGTCAAAAGATTAAAAACATCGTATTCAGAGGGTCCCCGGGCCCTCGAGTAGACTCGTTTTGAATCCTCGTCCCCTAATTTGGCAGCGCCATCACTGAATATGTTTTAATTCCTCGGCTTAAAACCTTGCGGAAAGTCATCCGCTGTCACTTGCTTATTTCGAAGAATTCCCTTTAGAAATTATGTATGTAGGACTGCGGAGCAAAAAAGAGCAAACGTCTGTCAGTTTCCATAAATAACATTCCCTGACTTGTTCAAGTTCTGAGGACCTAAAAATAAGTAAGATCTTCTACTTCAGATAAGGGTTGAGTAGATGTCGAAGTTGGAGAAACATGAATACCTTGACATTTTTATCGGAATTATCTCAAATGAGGTGAACCGCGCGCGTGGTGATTGAGACTAGCGGCTGAGGTCAACCTCACACAGTCTTCATTCCATCAGTGTGCGACCGCTAAGCGCTGAGCGCTGAATGGTCGAAATTCAAAGATCACTGCTGGTAGAGATGCAGCCGCGTTGTACAGGGCGATATTTACTTAATAGAGTCATCTCGAAGGAAACTTCAGCCATGCGGTACTTATAGAGTCAACCGGTCATGGGACTTCTCGACGCGACGCGTAACGGTTGTGGATCCGAAATTTTTTGGAGTCTACTAAAACTTGAGACCAGTCGTTGACGGATCCTTCATGAAGATCTAAGATTCTATATGAGTATAGAAAGACATAAACGCGTTTCCCTGAATGCCGGGGTGCGAATAAACATAATGATACAATTGCAAGATAATCGTCCAAAAAAAGGCGCGTAAATAAAACAGCAAAGCAGAGGTAGACACACGGGTGCTCACTAATGTGGACATAGCTACGCAGAAACGAAGGGGACGGGGACGGCGGTGCTAATGAAGGGCATAGCGAGAGCACCTGATGGGTGATCTACGAAGCTCGGAAACCGATACGTTGACGGCGCGTAAGACAATTATCCCCCTCCGCTTCCTAAACAAGGCACGGAAATGAAAAGCTCACTGCCAAAGCTGCCATACGCGCGATGTCGGCAAGATGGAACCACAACCCGTCGACATGAGAACCATCCCAAGGATGACGGAATGATGATGATGAAATGAGACGAACTGCGCCGCGATCAAAGCCCATTATTTGAACCATTCACCCTCGAATTCCTCTCCTCCCAAAATGCTCTCTACCAAGCCTTCCTCCCACCCATCCCACTCCGCGCATCGATGCGCCGAGCGAAGCCGCGTACCAGCGGCTTCGTAGTAAAGCCATTCGTGACACACTGTGGCAAAGTCATTGGATCTCCCCGTTTTCGGGAGTTGAGCCGGGATGGTGGGGTCGGTTGCTAACTGAGCGACGATATCTCGGAAAAGCTTTGTGAGAATGGGACTAGATTGAAGGAAGGCAGGTACGTGGGCGCAGGCCCACAGCGGTCGTGTCGTCGTTGATTCCCAGTCAATGATGCATGTCTGAGGTTATGGTTAAATGACGTCCAAAAAAGGCGAGATTGGGAAAAAAAAGAAAGGAGGTTGCTCACAATAGAGGTATGGTCATGTTCATCGACGAAGATATTTTCCAAACTCAGATCATGGCAGTCCAGCCCGAATTCCTCTGGGCCGTCTTTCTTGTCCAGCAAACCGATTAATCGCTCCATGATCTGCATCCAGCGGCCCATTTCCTTCTTTACGTTCTCTTCTCGTTTCGCGATGTGCGCCACCAGAAAGGTACTCCTTTGGTTACGCCTGTAATCCCGATAGGTGTGATCTCCCGGGCCCTCCCACTCCTCCTCGCTCTCGGATAGGTTCCACTCGTCACTCTCATCCGATTCGTCTCCAGGAACTGCGCGGACATGATGGTGACGAGAGGATCTGATTTCGACAGGATCAAGATGAAGTCGATGTGGGGCAGATTTGCCTTCCATTTCACGAACAACGCCTTCAATCTCTCGGTCGACACAGGACTGGAGATACGATTCGGTCGTCATCCAAGGTCCTCGGTTAAGCTCGGTTGGGTGGGTAAGCTCCCCACGATTGGAACCGAAGAACGGCCAGGAGATAATGGGCCCAACATGATATTCACGGGAACTAGAACGAATGGTGGAAAGGGACGAGGATGATTTTTGGGCCCTGCCGAAGAACCCGGAGAAGTCCAGAGTCGGGGAGAACGGAAAGGCGGAGTAACAGTCCTGAGTCGCCTTGGGTGTAGGGGCGCCAGAACCCAAGGCGAACAGAGGGTCCGGCCCAAAATAGAGAGATCCGATGGCCTTAAATCTGTGGGCGAAAAGGGGTAGAATGATCAACGCCAGATGCTTCATCAACTTGACAAGATCATCATAAGCGAGCTCATGATAAACCTTTGAAAGCGGAATGCCGGGTGCCTGTTTGTCACGTGATCAGAAAAATACCCCCGGAAAGATTAGAGACTCAGAGACGGCGTAGTACGTACTCTGGACATGAGAATAAATTCACCACCCAGACGGTTGTAAGGGTTGGAATCGTGATGATAGATCGTACACACTGGCACGTTTGCCTTGTGTCGCAGATAGTGGATCGTGGCCACTTCGGATTCAGTCTTCAATCGTGGCATGAATCGACGCGCTACTCTGGCAACGACGCTGAAGTGATCGACCAAGGTAACTAGGAAAGCCTACAAAAGAGGTCATCGTTAATGAGTAGAACGCGGATGGAATAAAAGAAACCTTGTGAAATGTACCTGTGCGTAATTTTCGTCAATGAAGATATAAACTGATGAGATGAAACATCGGACTCACCGGCACTCATAAACGTAATCCGTCCGACGTCGACTCCCATCTTTTCACGTACTACGTCCTTGAGGATCTTCCTATCGACTTCGAACGGTCTGGCGTTGTGTGACGCGGCGTCTGCGTTGCGTTCTCTCTGCCTATCTTCATGTTCGATGGGCCATGACCAGACAAGCTGTGGTTGGGTAATTGGGGCGGTCCCGTTGGTGTGGGTATGGCCATTCAGCTGAGTAGTGGGATGACCATCCAGATACATCACAGAATGGTGGCAAGATTGGGGTATTGTCGTCACCGATAGCTCGTCCTTTTTTACCAAGGCCCCGGCCGGCTCTTTCTTCCCCAATTCAAATGGGAAAGCGGAATTCGATCCGGCGTTCCCGGTGGCAAAAACCTTTGTGGCGCCGTAACCAAAACCAAGAGAGAGAGAGGAACTGGTTGTGTGTGGTTGTGAAGGAGTGATGCTAGTTATGTACTTCGTAATCGAGCTCGGTTTGTCGATGTTTGTTCCGTTTACCGTAACGGCAGGGCCGCCGCGCACATGCGTGGAATCCTCAAGTGGAACGCCCATGTTTGCAGAACAGTGATATGAAATCCTGGGGGTAACGGTGGGGAATCCATGAAGGAGACGAACATCTCGTCTTTATAGTCCGTTCCACTTGGCGATCCATAAATAATTTTAGACATCTCTTCTTGGCTATGTACACCACTTCACACGCTTCAACGTTCCTCGTTCTATTTTTGGATTTCACGCGTTTGGATAATCAAAAAATAGCAAAGATAGCTCTGGTTTTTGGGTATGTAGTGACAGAACAACTCGCCATTTGACACCACTCCGCTGAATCCGCTCTATTCCCGACGATATCTCAAGCTCGTCATACCTTCAACTTCGGAAATCAGCCGGCATTGAGCACCGGTCTCAATTCAAGGCAGCCACAGAGAAGAGCTTAATGAGGATGCTTTCGCACAAAAACCGACCAGAACCCCACATGAACCCTGTTGCGCACCACTGAATTCAAACCAAGATTGCAACCGCAAACCAATTGTAGGCGGCGACTGTTATCAGCTGACAGTTATTTTATTTAGACATTTATGGGGTATGTATACACTGACCTCCGCTGAGTTTACCGTCCAACGCGTCTTTGCCGAAGTGCGGGTACCCGGTTCTTTCTGGCGCCATCGTCATTACTTGTTTCCGTATAAAATTTTCCAAGCCAAGCCAAGAAGCCCATGTAAGAAGAGTACACCCTAGTCGAGGAACTCGCTCCCGTTGCTCTTTGCTCTCTTCGACTCGGATACATTTGGCGTGGGGTAGGCTTGGCTAGTTCCCACTGTCCCTTGGCACGCGGGCTCGGGGACGATCTACAATTCGATGGGCGATGACTAGCTGACTACGAGTAGCAGTGATGGACCCAGGCAATCTACGGCAGCCGAACGCCACAGGCGTTGGTGGTAGAACGTTTTTGTAATTGTTGTCACTTGGGATTGACGGCTGATCGTCTTTCTGAGGCTCTAAATGCTTTCTCATTCCAGCACTTTGAAATTTTTTTGGTTATCCTGCCATTTGCCCTCCACGAATAAGTAAGATCTGCCATCCAAGGTTTCGAGGAACGTGTGTATTTCCTGCTTCCATAATATACACTGGCCTTTGTTATAAATGGAGGGTTGGGGCACAACGAAGATAATTGGCGGATTTCAAAAAGGACTAATTTACAAGAGTTCGACAATTACGACAATTACGAAGAAAATCCGAAGATGACTGCTTTCAAAAGTTCTAGATGGGGCGCATCCATCTCTTGTGGCGGTGACCGGGTGACGAACAATCTGAGCGACCGTAATCGATGCTGGGGGGATGGTTTCTTTTGGGGGAGATGATAAGAGATATAATTAGCAACCCTCAACCCAACAGATCGAGCGGACTTGCAAGAACGCCAATCGGATGATCGTTTCAATTGCAGAGCGTGAAAACCACTCCCTTTCTGGGTATCACTATGTGGCGCAGTTCGGAGCCGCAAGTGATACGATACACACCACCAGAATAAGTAACCTTTTGTCAAAGTCGAACGAACCTTAAAATCCTAGAAGATACGTGTCGAGATAAGCGTTCAATCCACACTCACGCTTCAAATTTGCCCGAAAGGTTCCATACACTCTAATGATAACGAATGTCAGTGACATTATGTCTAACCTTATCGTACTTCTGAATGACCTTATCTGCCTAACAATTACATATGCTCCCCATGATCAGGAACAAACCTGTGCAATCTTATCGGAAGGTATTTTTTCAGCGAGCTAACAACAACTTGCCCCTTCCGCCCTTCCACACGTGGACAGATAAGGTGACGAGAGGAGAGGTAGATCCCTGACGCCGAGATTGAAAGACCCTTATCTCGGAGAGAATACTTAGTCACCTGCGCGTTGAAGGGTCTTGTTATTGTTTATGGACCAGGAAGGAAATGAATAAACAAGATGTAATACCACTCAGGATTATCCCCGGGTCGCAAAGACAAGGAGGGGGAGTCCATTGGAACCAGTGCTTTTGTAGCTCAAAAGGTACGTATGGTCCAGCGAGTACTCTCGGAATTTTTCCTCGACGATTAGGCTCTGGGAGTCTGCAAATCATTTAATGGCTCATGCGTATGAGTCCTCTAAGAAAGAGGTAACTTCATCACGCTTGAAGGCCCGCACCACCTAAAATGAGCCTCGCGTCCTGTAACGTAACGTATTGATTTCTTCTCTGCGACCGCGACTGCAAGTTTGAAGAAAACGCTAGGTACTCGCCGAGGCTCATAGTCAAGGAATTGAAATAGGCGATGCTTTACAAGTTGGACTAAGTAAACGTTATGTATATCGATGTAACGGATGGGTATATAGTATATGACTATGCGTGGAAAGAACGAGGCGTACAGAGAGAGATTCATACAGAGTTCGCAAGAGGACAAAGCGTACAAGAACACATAGTCGACAAACAAAACACAACGCGAAAACAAAATATCAAAGTCAGAGGATAGTGTGTACAAGGACAAGTGCACTTCGAAAACAAGAAAAGAAAGCAAGAAAAGAAAGCATCGAAATAAATTACGAGCGGCACAAACCCCGAACGTACGAAGGGCGCTCCAAACGGTGGATCATGTCGGCGACATCTTGTTTGACCTTTACGTCGTCCTGGAAGTCGATGAAAACACCAGGTCCGTCGTCGCCATCGATATGTTCACGTTGTCGAGTATTGAAGGCTTGAATTTCCATGGCGGTCTTCTCGACGTCCAGTAGGGATGAGCGAAGGTCAGCCGCCAATTGCAATCTGACCTCACTCAAGCGTTGAAACTCTTCGTTGATGATGGAAAGTTCAACATCCTCTGAGACGTCGATCCAGCCAAGGGGCTCGGGATGCTGAGTCGCCAGACCAAGTTCGAGGTCGTCCTAATAAAGAAAGTCAGTTAAAATGTTTGAAAATATTGAAAGCGCTCTGACCTTGGAGCCCAGGATATCGTCTTCTTCCTGGGTATCCGCCTCACTCTCGCTGTCAGAAAGATCGTGGTTAACGAATTCGAACCACTCGGAAAGGTATTCATGGCTAGCGTTCCTGAAGGCCTCAATAAAATCGTCGTCCCGGCACCCCGCCGACGGCATGGATGTGATGCAGTGAGCGAGGGCCAGCAAAGTAAGAGAGCTTTCATCGGCAGGGGCAGAGTTCTGGTATAAAACTTCTTCCACCACATCAACGTCCATCGTTGTTTGTGAATTTGAAAAAGTAATTGTGAGGGGATAGTCGCATGGAGTAGGAGGAGGGGTTGGTGAGGAGCCGCCCATATCAATAGGCATCATATCTTGGCATTCAGTCGATGTTGATAGCGCATCCAGAGCAATGGACAGCGCATCGAAAAGCTGCGGTATATTGTGATGAGGAGGTGCAAAACGAAGGTCCACGTACTCAGTGTCGCGGAAGAGCCTCACGACGACATATCTGTTCTCCAGGATAGACAACGGGGATACCACGGTCAACCGTGAAACTATCCACTGGTCGAGGTGGACATAGTCTGTAGGTTCGATGTCCCGAGATAATTCGCCACTCCCGAGCGTCGAGGTTGGTCGAAGAAAGGCATTCAGAATCGCAAGTGTATAACAGAAGCTCGATGTCGATGATCTGAAGCGTTAAATAGTTAATGAGATTGCACATTTGAGGGAACAACGCATGACTGACGGAGGAGAAGCATACATGGCTTGAGAAGCTATGAGGGAGGAGGTAGTGGTGTTGGATATTGGATATTGGGCTTCAACGAGAATGTGGCCTCCATTTTATGTATTCCATGGGGGCGCAGCAGCCCAGATATTCTAACACCGCGATCCAGCGCCGACGGGAAGAATAGCCACTGTATTTGCATGCATGTCGGTCGCGTGTATGGGAGCGCAAAGACAACCTATGCTTCAAAAGAAGAAATCTGAGGCGCGATTTGGCTGATTTGGATAGAAAAGGAGTCTCTGTGACTCGGGCAGGGTCAAGGCACGGTGACGACCTCCGCCTCGTGTACGGCATGAAATATAACTCCGCCGACCCTGAGTTCATGACTCGATCAATTCTTAGCAAATTCTCTCAAGCTCTCAAGTAATCGTGCAACTCTTCCTCATTACGCCGGGAACAGAGGGGAAGAATAACCTTAAGAAAAGGACACGTATGTCTCCTCGCCATCCTCTGCGCGCCGTAGGATACCGAACGTTCAAGGTCCCAGAAATGATGCCGAATGACTGTGATAACAAATATGGCTTTGACAAGAATCTACGACATGTACAGCATGTCACGGTCGGAGAAACATGGTCATCGTTGGCAACGGAATGGAGAGCTTAAAATGGAAATAATCCCTCTTTGGGGATATCCTCGAGGATGTGGAGGTGGAGCACCGCAACGCAGCACCCCGCTAATTTTTGATTGACTTCCGACATAACACATGCCAGGTGCTTTTCCTGGGCGCATTCAAATGTGTACCCTGCAAAAGGCAGCGAGGAAGGATTCAAAAGAGAATGTTATTACCAAATAAGTATGTCCGATAATTTGATCATCGTGGCATCGCTGGTCTTCGCGGACCAACCCCAGCCGGTAAACTGGTTCCAAAATTCCGCCTGCTTTCCGAACGGATCCTTGAACTGACATATACTGTTCCATTGTCATGCCCTCGTCGACTGAATTATCCTCGAAGTTTCGTTTTATTCGCTGTGTTAGTCTCGCTCGTCCTACGGGGCAAGCCTCGACGAACGTCCTGGGCGAGTCGCTTTCTTCAGTAGTGATTGAATGTTCGGAAGGTCAGTTGAGCAACTGGGTCTTTCGAAATTGATGCTAAACTTCATCTCAAAAAACTTTGATGCAGCCGTTCATTGCACTGGATTGTGGACCATATATAGGCCATTTCGAGTTATTTTCATTGAAGAAAAACGGTTTATTACACTCAAGCAAATTTTCTAAGACGGCTATACAGGATTCCGGATGGGAGCCACTACGGTCTGTCAATGCAAACTAATATTCAGTCGGCCAATGCGCTCAGAACCCTTGATATCATGCGCACCTAATTCTGGGTCCAGACAGCGCTACCAGAGACAGTGCTGGCAGGGTTGATGGGCATGTTGAGCCTTCCACTGATGACAGGGCCAATGTCAAAAGTGAGCGCGATGTCGCTTTCACCCACGCGCCCGGAGAAGGACCTGGTGGAAGTGAGATCACCGATATCGTCATAACTGAGCTTGGCGTTGCTGCAAGCAAACTCGGGAACGGTGCTGGCGAAGCTTCCTGACGCGTTGTACAAGATCTTGTTGATGGAGAAAGAGGACGCGAAGCGCCCGGCGGCTCCGGGAACGGAGTTGATGAATCCCTTGGCAGAATTAGACATTTGTGGGTTTGGGAGAAGCTATGTTGTAATGAAAAGGGGTTTGCATCAGGAAAGGCGGATTTAAAAATTGATAGGAAAGTAAATCTACCTTTGTTTGTTGAATGAGGAGTTTGCAGGTGATCTGTAGCCATTTTCGCAGATGCCTTTATACCAAATTGCTGACGTGCTTTGACTGGGTTCACGACGTGTTCGTTCAAGCTGCATGCCAATATGTGCCAGAAAAATTCAAAAATGATTAAGAAATGGTTTAATACTACAGGTGCTTCACTGTTTAATTGGCAGCATGGAAGTCTCAAATATTCATGGCTGAACGTTCTTTAATAGTTTCGGAATGATGGAAACAAGATTGCTCCTGGTCGACGTCAATCATATCTAGATTCTTTAGTCGGTGGTATCCAGCTCCCATGCATTCAATCGCACTTCTGCTCATGGAGAAATTGACATTTTCAAGCCCGTAACGAGACTGTGACGGTGTATCAACGGGCGCCTAATGCTACTAATATTCCAGTTCAGTAGGATCATTGCACCTGCTGTACTAAGCTGCTACAGCGCGCTCGGGGAAATCATTCATCTACTGAGAAAGGAACGGGTTGGATCTGACAATGTAATCGCAATTCTCCAAAGTGGGCGGAGTCATTTATACGTGGGAAGTAATCATCCACTGACGGCCATATTTGAGAGAATAATGAACAGTATCCATGGCGTATCCACAGTGCTATTAATGGTTCAGACGTTGCGTTACTATGGAAAGAGGAAGTTATCGTATATGCAAGGAAAACTGGAGATCGCGTATTGCATGCATGGTAAAAGGGGAGTTATCAATTCTTTGGCGTTGAAGAAAACCGTCTACCAAGACCTGCCTTGCCGAAAGGTTGCAACGAGGTCCCCCTTGAAAAAGATCCCTCTTTCCTTAAACTGGGTCTATCCCACGAGTGAGGAGCCGACGAACGGACGGCTTTGAACTACGGATGTCCTTGCAGAATGATTAGATAAAATCCAGGAAATATGGCCGAAACTGAAGTTCCTCATCTTCAATTAACTATTTTTCAATTACAGGAATTTATGCCTCTTGAGTCGGAGTCTTACAGCACGAACTTCGGGGCGGGGAGCGGGGGATGATCACGGTACAATTAACGGGCACAATTAATTTTAAAATTTAATTTAGCCCGGAAAATTGTTGGAAGGTCACATGATTCGGTTTTAATATTATTTGAATTTCGAATCCCTCACGGTGCCTCTTGAATGATTCAATAACAGCGGCAGGGTCATGCATGTTCTTCAACGTCCCGACATCTTAGCCCACCGTTTGCTGCATTGCATTTGTTCTTGTCCTCCCAGATGTTGGCCAGGAGACAGAAAATCATCATCGCCTTGATAACTGGATCAGCGTTCCTTCTTTTCTTCTCGTCAAGCCCACAACTCATCGACCATGTTGCGAACGTTTCCATGAAAGTCCCATATTCGCCATGGGCGGGCAGGGTGGATTGCAAGGGCGAGGGAGCGTTCCATCTGCAAGACCACTCGAAAACCGAGGCCATCACGGAGACAACGTTGCCCGGAGGTGCGCCTGCCCCAGGGTTTACTATATTCGACAGACTGTACATTTGGAACGGAACGATGTTCGCCGTCACGTCGAACCCAAGGGCTTTCCCTCAAATAAGGTATATCCTATCCCAGCCAAAGGAACAAAGGGAAGGAAATAACTTGGAACCGACATCTCGAGTGAGTTCTTGGATGTTCGTGGATTTGTTGTCCTAAACTCGCAGCAGGAAATGCAAATAATCACGCCAGCAGAGGCAGCCCCCTTTCTTGGGGAACGTGCAGTTGTGATTGAGGGAATGACATTTATCCTTTACGATACGTCTCAATTCATGGCGGTGGGTTCAACTCTGCATTCCAGGTCTCGACGTTTTCTAACATTCATTAGCATTATTATCATTGGTGGGGGGAAATTATCCTTGGAGCAATGCGAATATACTCTACCTTGTCACTGGTTCCTGGAGTCCGAAGCCCATTGCCAGACCCCTCGCGTTTCATCCTCCCTGCAAGTAATTAATTCGTGTAATGGTTGGCTTTGGCTCACGCCGCACTCCTCAGAATATTCCAGATCACGAGTGGCGGGATAGAGCAGGCGTGAACGGACCTTTGATGCGTGCGGCTTTCCCCTCGACTTCGATTGAACGAATGGACTTTTGGCAAGACCTTGTCGACCTCAATCAGACCTTCGTATTTGAGCGCGCCATGATCGTTTCCAGGTCGGCAGCGCATAGAAGGCGAGTTTAACCCTTCACTGTCGTTCGTGACATTAACACCATTGCAGTCCACTATCTACCCTGTGGTACAAGATGATTTCGAGCACAATGAACGTCACGGTACCGACGCATTTCTGGGAACCCCTCCGCCAACGGCTCGTCCTAAATACGGTTGCATATCTGCCCGTCATGAACTCTGCAGGGGCTGTTATCTCGAACCCTCCATCACAATTGCCAATTGTTACATATATTTCCCGGCAGGGTGGTGGCCGACGACTTACTCGAGAATCGCATGACGGACTGGTGAAGTCCCTCAATGAGATGTCGAATCAGGGGCTCTTTGAGCTACACATCTTGCGCATGGAGACACTGACTTTCTCGCAGCAGGTGGAAGCTGTCGCGAGGAGTACTGTGAGTTTCTGTGTTGAGTCCTCTCCCCCCCGTTTACTTACATCTGCTGTCCAAGATTATCCTCGGCGTACACGGAAATGGTCTTACAGTCGGTTTAAACCCACCTTTTTTTTTGTTTTTTCCTTCTTACATTACCATGCAGCATCAGCTATGGATGCCCCCTTCGCCTCATTCAACTGTTATTGAGATGTTCTTCCCGGGCGGTAAACATCGCCTCATTCTATATGAAATTGCTTACCGATATCCACTTCTAGCGTATATCCACGACTATGAAATTCTTGCGAGAAACTCTGGACACAAGGTCAGACCCTCGTTCAAGTGCATCGCAAACTACTCCCTGACAAAACATAAAACATAGCATTACGCTGTATGGAATGATACGACACTAACATACCCAGATGGGGAATGGTTCAAAGGAGTGGACTATGGTCCCGAAAATACTTTCAACGGAAGTGAGTCCTTTCTGTTCCCATGTTTTCGCGAATGTTAACGCTGTCTTTTCAGATAGTATACCTGTACATGGGCCAACGGTTACCCAAGTTATCCGCGAACGCCTCACATCACCCGTCCTCTAATAATAATATTATTTGCTCACTTATGAATCTCGCCATTCCTTGGCGGCGCGTTTACTAATGTGGAGAACGATTCTAGGCTACCCGGCGGAGCTCCTCTCCCGCTCTCCCCAGAAAAATATACACTTATGCAATCAAACGCGTCGTCCGACTATTGAGTCTTCACCTGCCTTCTTTTCCATTCCCAGAGGTTGCTTATCGGTATAAGTTTCCCATGAATGTAAATTGGAGACGTCATAACCGTTATCTGCGGAATGCGATAGATACACCTCGGTCCTGTCAGTGTCACGGTCGCGTCAGGCGACCCAATATATGATAAGTAGGCGGCAGCCTACCCTTCTTCCAGACTGGTGGCGCCTCAAGTTCGTCCAGTGGCACGCTTTGAACTTCAACGTTCGATTTCTGCCAGAACGTCCACATCCTGATATTTGTTATTTCTTAGCAGGAAACCTCTCGAGTGTCGGCGTCTAGTCAACAAGGATGTCTGGATTGCTCTCTCTCTTAATCACAGCGCTTTTCGCTCTGCTACTAAGGAAGTATGTAGCGTCGCGGAAAAAGCACCTACCCTATCCTCCTGGGCCAAAGCCAATGCCCCTTATTGGGAACATCCTGGATCTTCCAACTGACGATGTCCCCAGTGCCTATGTGGAATGGGCCAAGAAATATAAGAGTGAGTCAAGGTATATATCTCCTGCCCAGACCTTCCTAACAGGTTGAAAGGCAGCATCCTCCATGCGAGCGCCCTCGGTAGTCACATCGTCGTCCTGAACGACGTAGAAGACGCCATTGAGCTATTCGAAAGACGTGCGAGGATATACTCCGACAGGCCAGAATATCCTATCCGAAAACTGTGAGAGGATATGCCTGTCCTGGTGCATAATATCTAATGTACATTTACTCAGGATGGGCTGGGACCACAATTTCGCGCTCACGCGATACGGAGATGAATGGCGGTATTGTAGGAAAATAACCCAGGAACATTTCCGCAAAGAGGCGGTCAAGAACTATCATGACGTTATATCGCAGAAGGTACACGCGATGCTCGATGGCCTACTTCAGAGCCCGAACAAGTTCGAACACCACAATAAGATGTGTGCAACATCAATTATTTCATTTTTGGTTTCCCCTCTTTACTGATTTTATTTAACGATGCAGGCTATCTGTTTCAATTCCGATGAAAACAATGTATGGATACGACGTGGAATCCATCAATGATCGTTGTATCACTGTTACAGATAAAAGCTTACTTTTGGGCTCTCCGCTGTTCTTGCCGGGTGCAAGCTTGATCAATATCTTCCCCATCCTGGCCTTCATCCCATCGTGGTTTCCAGGAGCATCATCACGTAAAATTGCGGCGGAGGTGAAACAGTTGACTGAAGAAGTCATACAAGCCCCCATGAATTGGGCTAAAATGCGCATGGTGTGTCATTTTAAAGTTCTGTTTCTCTTCCGAATCGTTGATTGTGGAAATCAGAGAGAGGGCACAGCTGTCCCATCCCTTGTTACTCATTTCCTTGAAAAGAAGAATACAATTGGCGCGTCGGCGGCGGAAGAGAGGGCAATCGGGGACGTTGCCTATACAGTGAACGGAGGTGAGGATTTATTCTTACAAATTCTTTCGTCGTCGTTCTGATGGATATCGCCTAGCGGCATCCGATACTGTGAGCGTGTAGACTGGTTCTCTCTGATTGGTTGGTTTTGAACAGCTTGATAGACAATCTCCGCGACCGGCAGCTTCTTATATTTCATGGCTGTCAACCATGGTATTCAGAAGAAAGCCCAAAGGGAGATCGATCGCGTCGTTGGCAGAAATCGTCTTCCTGACTTTTCAGACAGACCGACAATGCCGTATCTCGAAGCAATCTATCGGGAGGTGTTGCGGTGCAGACAACCCTTGGATATGGGCCTTCCGCATTGCCTTACGGAAGATGACCATTACAAAGGATATTTCATTCCAAAGGGTTAGTGATTCCTATTTTCAGTAGCTCTCACTTACTTATACGCCCCTGAAATTTATAGGCACGATTGTGCTTGGAAATATATGGTGAGTTCTTCAAATCATTTCCTTTGTGAGTGCTGACGCAAACCCCAAGGGCCATGACGCACGATGAAAAGTCATACCCCGAACCCTTTGCCTTCAAACCGGAGAGATTTTTCGATGAAAAAGGAGACCTTAATGACGATGACAGGATACTGGCGTATGGATTTGGGCGGAGGTAACCTCCTTCCTTTCAAGGCGATACATTAATCTTCACGATGATACAGAGGTTGCGTTGGAAAGCACGTTGCAAGTGCAACGGTCGGTATTCATCAAAATTTCTGGGTGCCGATCGTGAAATGATACCTTTCCGAGCAGTTGTGGTTAACCTTCGCATCCATTCTGGCCACTTTCAACATCGAAAAGGCGAAGGACGACTCCGGACGAGAGATACCAATTAGCGATGAATACCAGGAATTTGGATTCATCAGGTAAGCTGCCTATCTACCCTTCCATCGAGGACCTCTACATATTGTGGCATTTCTTTAGCCATAAGACCCCGTTTGAGTGTTCGATAACCCCCCGATCTCATGGACATCGTCAGTTGATCGAAGAAGTGAACTTATTGAACAAATGAATATTTTGGACTTCTGGAGACTGTAGCTTGACCTTTGATCTCTATATTTATGGTCTTTTTTTAATGATGTTCGCGGTCATCACCGTGTGGAAACCTGGTGATAGTCATTCCACATTCTCCAGGCCTTTCTTCATTGAATAGGAAAGCTCTCGAGATCGTGGGCGGGGAGCCTATAAGATCACCGGTGAAATAAATGGCTGAAGCCCGGAGAAGCGTGAGTATTCATCCCGGTCCTCTGGAGATATGTAATTTCGCGGAAAGAAATACGACGCTATCCGCCTGGACCAAAATCTGAAGGCTCCCCTTGAACCGTCCTCGAACTCCCAAGGGAACATTTCGCCAACTCCAACATCGAATGGGGCAAGAAATAGAATAGTGAGTGACGGGACTCTCTGAGTCCCTTCATACATACAGTTGGGCCATAGGTGACAAGGGACAGGTAGGAACACTTCATTCCACAAGCCGGTGTGGAAAGCAAGCGCCAAGTGAGAAAGTTCTGGAATAGGAAAGTACGTGATATATGACAATACGTGACGGCGTGCATTTTCGTTCCGGACGACATGGCTACTTAAGCGCCCGGAGAAACTTGATTAACACAACGTCGGGATTGGGGTTTTAGAACCAACTTCAACCAAGACAACTTATTTAAATAATTCAAGTTAGGCCACGCCATCAGATGGTTCATAACGAGATGTCAAGACTACACGCAAGGTATTTGAAATGACTAGCGGCGATGTCCCCGGTCAGTCAGACAGACCTGCGTTTGCGTCGGCAACGGTGGCTCAAGCATTGCATCACCAGTTTCCCTGCGATGATGTGGGATGCTGAATTCATCCACTTTGGCTCCAGCGCCGCCTGAGGAGTTATTCCAAGAAAACAATGCCTGAGGCTGAGTGTCAAGAACCTTGACTGAATCTGATGATACTGAGTTTCACTCACCATCTTCTTCACATATGTTATACACTTTCAGAATCCGTGATACAAACTCGTCGGTAGTAGGCAGTGAGGGATCATTCTGGGCCCAAATGAACGTCAGATGATAGTGATGCAGGTAAATGACAATTACAGGTTCCAGGACCGAAATCCAGTCACTGTCTTGGGTGATTGCGAACCTCGCATCGGGTTTCTGACAGGGGAATTTGATGAGAACCCATGGAGCAATCATCATGAAAAGATAAGAGGACAGACCAGCTTCAGCAACGCCGCGTTGATTCCATTTGCAGGATGTGTCTCCTACAGAAAATGAGGTTCCATTCGATACGATTATAAATGGAGCGCACGATAGACTGTGAGTCCCACTTGAAAGGAGTTCCGTCAGGACATGGAGGCATGGAGGGTTCAATGTGCCGTCTACAGTCTTCAGCGAGTTTGGACCATATATCATCGCAGACTGAGATGTTTAACGTCCGAAGGAAGAGAGTCTGATTTTGATAAATCTCCTCTTCCTGAGAAGAACCCACCGGAGTGCGGCGAAGCACACCTTTACCTCCTCCTCTATAGTCCATTCCATGACGCGAGACAGATCCAGCAGTTCCCATGGTGTTATCTGGAATGTGGACAGTTACACAGGACGACACAAACCGCGACCATGAACGGCATTTATCCCAACCTACGACGAGGCGCAAATCACCATTGGTAGCACGACGGCCGCCAATCTCATTCACAGACTTGTACCATCCAGTTGCGTTCTCGGCAATATATTTCCGAAAGCAGGAAACGTCAATGACGTCTCGAGATGTCACCCCTTCCGGAATGGTTAAAATAGCTGTTTCTTCCGATACAGCGTCAAACGTTGCACCAGGGCTATTAAAGAATAAGGATGCGTAATCAGGGGTTTTCTCGGCATAAGTAGGACACAGAAAAATGCTTACGAGTGGCCTGAAATTCGGAACTTCCTCTCAGATTTTCCCTCGATAACGGTGTGTCCCTTGAAAGGTGTATCCTCATGCACATTGGTAGGGCCAAGAGGGGGGGAAATCGGGGAAAATCCCTCTGGAATATCCCTAGGAAGCCCGTTCAAGGGGCTGTCACCTGGCACGCAGATATTGACATGGAAATCGACAAATCCTCGAATATCGAATAGTATGACGTCTCCGATGGAATGTCCCACCTTGCGATACTCGGTAGGGTACTCGAGCGCCGTATTTGGGGTGTGGATTGGCGATCCTCGACCTTTCAAAGCTAAAGCATAATACATAGTATCCCATTCCGATTGACTGACGAGAGGAAAGAGCTTTTTAGCTTCAAGGAGGCCAATAGATGTGGGTACACCCATGTCGCCATTCCTACAGTGCATGTATATGTCGGTTGCGCGAAGGAACAACGAGTACGGAACCAACTTACTTTCGTTGAATTTCCTCACTGCTAGATGTCATGACTGTCAGTTACGACCGTCTGTTCAAAATCACAAAATCCAGCTATTTCAGTTCCACGAACCACCGACTTGTTAACGGAAACGATTCAAATTCTGGAGCGATGCTCGTGCCAACAATTTGCCACGAGGCCCGACGTGCAAGCGGAGAAGTTGTGATGTTAAGGGAGTTCCTGAGGGTAAGATGTTAAAGCATGTTCAGCACGAATTCAATACAAGGCTGACTCCAGTCAAAAACCCCAAGCCTAGCGCAAAATGGGAGCAGACCTTGATGGAAAGAGTTGAACATGGATGCGGACGAGTCGACACCGGATGTACGGCCCGGGATTCCGTGGGTTAATGACTGTTAATGATTGTCGGTCCTTTTTCAGTCGTGTCTTCCGATGATGATACTGCAGCGTCCTCGTTCCGCCGTCATTTGAACACCATATATACTATTGGCAACGATGCTTTCAAACCTCTCCAACTTGTCTCCAACTCCAAGTGCTAGGAGAGAATAGATAAGTCGATCGTGAGGATGATATGCATTCCATTTCACACTTCTCGGCAGACAGAGGTCAGGAATTTCAAGGAAGTCCACGTCTTCACGACGAACAATAATAATAAGACATGATGATAGCTCTTTATCGAGAAAGACCTGCCTGCTGGGTGGGGTTGAAGAGTAACGGTATATGGAAGGAGCCGGGAACGTTTGGATCGGGCTGTCGCAAAAATCCATTGCGTTAACGAAACGTTCAGGAAGGTTGGAAGGGGACAATCAGAATTAGGTGAGTTACAAAGGGAATTTAGATGCAACCATGTCGTTCTTTTGTGGAGGTTATCCAGCGATATTTTATCCAAGATTTTGGCCCGTGTTCATTTTTTTCTCGGTATCCTTCATATCGAAGCCAGCGGGTCTATATCGCCGAGACGAGAGCCTTGTGCTTTTCCGCAAAGAAAGCTGGAACCTGTCGAATTCAAAGAAGAGGTTGTTGCAAGACGATAAATTGAACTCGTGGTCGTCTCTTCGCGATACGAACTATCCTGAAATCAGCCATCAAAGCCAAAAACAACTTCCAACGCACCAGATTATTCTTCTCGACACGAGCAAAATCAAAGTCCTAGACAGGCAAGGATATTATTAACTGCGAATCTATACAGCGTGAGTAACTGCCAGCTAAGGAGATGCCAGGATATAACCGTAATGATCAGTGTAAGTAGTGGGTGTGTTTGTGGGTTGTGTGTGGTGTAGCCAAGTCCGCGGTTGGGATATTAACCAACAATGCAAGCGTAGGTGCGAGGTGCGAGGTGCGAGGAAAGAGTCGGGATGGGAAAGCATAAACAAGGAAGGAAAAGAACGGCAAGGAAAGCAGTGTACACCAACGCATGTCCAAAAAAGAAAAGAAAGAAAGAAAAACAGAACAAAAAAAGTGTCCAAGGCACCCATAAGAAGAAAAATCCATCGTCGAGGGTCGTGCACGAATTTTGAATTCGGAATGTGTTCAATTCCTCGACGAATTGCGCAGGAGGTGGAATCCAGAAAAGAACATGATGAAAAATGTTATGACGAGACTGACAAACGCCGGATGAGCAGCATATGACATCGCGCTACTGCATGTCGAACACGTCCAACCTAGAATAAAGAGAAAAAAATGCAAACCAATCCCAGTAAGCAAAGGTCTCTTTCCAAAACGAAAAAACACACCATCCGAAATAGCAGTATACGGCTGAGGCGTATACAACGCAAACTGCAACGCACTATTCGGCTGCAAATACCCTGCCCTCCTCGCCGACCCCGGCCCTCTATCATCCCAAATATTCAACGTATACATCGTCTGCGCTAGCGGCTTATTCGGATTATTCACTTGATACGAATATATATCCCACACAACCTCCGTCGCCGTTCCCGGAATCACCCCATCTGTCGGTCCCACAGGATATGTGTTCCCATTATCACACACCGCAGAGACTGTAAGATGCGTGGGGGTAGCGATAACATAGGTCATGTTCCATCCGAAGGTGATGGCTTCGCCAGAAGCGATTTTGTAGAAGGAGGTTGCGGTTTGTTGGGGTTGGGTGATGGAGAGGACGCCGGCTGGGGCTGTTGGGGGGATGAAGACGAGGCTGAAGCTTGAGGTGGTGGCGGCCATGGTTGGAGCGGCGACAAGGAGGGTGTAACCGTCGACGGCGACAACACGACGATGGTGGACAAAGTGAGCGTGGGAATGCTTGCAGGACAAGGGTTCGTCGCCTGAGGGACACGTGATTTTAAATTTCGCTGCTTTCCTCCTCTTTCCTCCGACCTCAATGATTCTCAGAGTCCAAACACCGCTGGGAACAAAGACTGTTTTCTGGAAAAAAAAACGCTTGGAAAACATGTAAGGCGACTGTTTCTCTGTTCCCTGCAAAAAAAATCTACCTGTTTTCAGAGAAAACAAAGAAGAAAAGATTGGGAAAAGATCATATTTTTCCTGTTGTTTTAATGCGAGAAAGGAAAACTGTTTGATTTGTTGTATCCATGGGAAACACCAAAATTTTGGTGGAAGCGTGTTTTCTAGTTGTTTTCATGGAAAACAAGAATCAAACAGGCTTCCTCGTTCTAAGGGAAACAACTGGAACAATTTTAGGGGGTTTCCCTTTGCCTGGAAAATGGTCTACATGCTTTCCGGGAAAAAACTGGCTTTACGTGTTTTCTAAGCATGTTTTCAAGGAAATCATGAAGATCCCCCGCAGACGCCCAAGGAGTGAAAGTGCTTCCTCGCTGGCTGGGTTACTTATAGATGATAGCTCGGACCTACAACCTTCGACTGGAATGTTTTTCTGGGTGCTCCTTCTTGCCAGCTTCGTACTCTAGGGAAGTGAGCGTTCTGGTTTCCCGGATGTTCATAGTTTCGCAACGACTCCAGGACTGAGTTAATGAAAACCGTGTCATCCGGACTAACAGGATGTTCCTAATTCTAACGGCATCCCCCCGTGCATCTGGTACTGAAGAGGTCCAATATGTCGTCTTCCAACAGCCTCATCTACTGAATTCCCAGCTTGGTCCGTGGAAAATACAAGGCCCTTGCCGATGCAGAGCCACTGTGTTCACTGTTTCGAACGAGCCAAATGCGAATTCGTCAATCGAGTCGCGCTAAATATAGAACCTGGCGATTATTCCAGCTTACTTTAACCACGACAACTGCTCCTTACCACTTCGTTCCTTCAGTAATACCCCGCCTTCTTGGTTCTCGCCGTTACTGCCATTTTTTCGTCTTCGTTCCTACTATGTCGGCGATTTCAGCGAGCATTTCAGGAATCGCAACTCCGGAGGCGTCGTTCACCACCACGGCCATGTTCTCATTCCCGTTATCGTCTTCACCAGGGACCATGGTCACCTCGCCACTGACGACGACGGCGACGGGAGTATCCTCCTCGCACCAGCCCTCGCATTCTAGCTTCAGCTCGTCTCCATCCCCGCCACCGCGGTCATAGGCGGTATCACCATAACCCAGCCAGAGCAACAAACCGCTAGCGCATTTTACAAAATCGCCCCTGGGGAATTCATTACCTTTGGATGGATCATGACTTCCGTCCTCGCTTCGCCAACCTCTCTCACCGTTTCTGCGATATGCGATAACGGAAACACTTACGCCGTAGGACCGACGGATGGTGTTATACCGGGTACGGCGACACAGGTCGTTTGGGATATTTGGAAGTATCAGATGGAACATTCGGCGACGCCGCTTGCGCAGGCGGAATATACTTTGAGTATGTGGGGGGATCGAGGCGCGGATGCGGTGCCCAGGCCGGGGTATCTTGGTGGGTTTGGTGGGTTCCAGTTCGCGATGTATACACCGCAAGCATATACGTCGATTGACGATGGTAAGTCCCGTTTTCTTTCTTTGTTTGAATCGAATTTCATTTCCTTCGTTTCGTTCGTTTTCCCAGGTTGGCAATGCTCCGTTTGCAGTGGCGCAGGAGTGAATGTGGTGCACCCTGTTTTTGTCAGTTTGTTGGTTACGTTCTTCATTGTGTTCTTCTCCGGATTTCACCTTTTGCGAACCTCTTCGAGGATCAATTAGAATGGTATTTTCATCGTGTCGTTTAGGTTAGAGTCTGGGCTTAGATTAATTTGTCTCGATGTATTGTACATGTCTTCCATACTACGTTTGTAGCTTGATTAAGTGGTAGGTTTCGTCTAAACATACATCTGGCTCTGTTTCTGGTGAACCAAGGGCACCGAACTTGGAGCCAAGTGAACGTCGTTTCCAAATGTAGATATTTCTTCTCACAGTACTAATTCCGTCCAGGACTGACTCCTCGTTCACATTGATTATCACCTGTGGCTTTCCAGATATCGCCCTCAGACTGATTTCTGGGTTCCTTCGCCTCGCCAGAGAGATAAGAAAGAAGATTAGAGTCACTGTAAACCCGTCCAAGGCCCATTGGTGAGTCGACAAAGCGTTCAGTGTTGTGGGTGCGTGGCGATCTGAGGACGAAAGAGCGCGCCAATCCTCCATTTCTCAAGATTATAGTGGTTGTAATGGATAATAGCTGACTTGTGGACCCAGAACGCATAATAGGACTACCCAAAATCCCGTTCAAAACCTTTGAAAAGTCGACTTGGTGAGGTTTCCTACTATCTGGTTCATGTCTTGTATCTGAGCGATCTACGTATTCGCCTTTCTTTTCTAACCCATTACTCAACTTGAATTACTGATTGTTTACTACTCCCAGATCCCCACTTACCTTGCACGAAAAACGCGGTCGAAATGTCGTCCTCCAACACCACCGTGTTCATCGATCATGTTCTCGGCCAAATCACCTCATCCAATAACATCGCCAATCTCAATCACACCCTGAAAACCGGCTTGCAATCAAAAGAGACCGTACTGTCTAGTTTCCTATCGAACGGACAGGATCCACTGCAGGTGTTGGATGTGAGAACGCATACGTTGGGCGCTTTGTATATTTTGTGCGTCACATTGCTTATATCTTTTCGAAAAATATTCATTCTGGAATCGGAGAACAGGTCATCCCGTTTGAGCGCGAATTTCACGAACATCCCTCCTCCACCGTGGGCTGTGGTGGAAGCGTTTTGCCGGAATTTCAATCCTGATCATGCGCGTCTTGCTCCTGAACGTGGTACGTTCTTCTTGTTTGGAATGGTGGATTTCTCATGGAGTTGGTTTGTGTGCAGTGACGAAATTGGCGAAAGGGATTCAACGTCTCGGTTCACATTCTGGAAACGTACGTTTATGCCCACATTCTTCTATGTCTGATTCGAGTTCGGTTTTTTATTGCAGCTGGCATTGGCGATACAACCTTTGTACCACCTCGTAATGCAGTATCCACCCAATCCGGCATACCTCACAACCATCCACCCTATCTTCGTACTCGTACGTCCTTCCATTAACGAAAAAGATCACACTAAACGTTCCTTAGACATGCGTCTCGACCCGTTACTTCCAGCACGCTCTTCCCGTCCTATCGAATCCCATCACCGAAATCGACACGGCATTTTTGTCGCCGGATTTACATTATTCGGATAACCTGTCGTATCATTACACTGGAGGAGTCGCTCTGGCTGCGCTCAAGAGATGGAAAGAGGCGGAAGAGTTCTTCGAGATCTGTGTGACGAGCCCTGGCAACTACCCTGCTGCGCTTCAGATGGAGGCGTTGAAAAAGTTGAGACTCGTTCAGCTGATCTCTACCGGCAAGGTATCCAATCTACCCAAATACACCAACTCCCTCCTCCTGCGCCTATTCAAAAACACGCCCTACAACGCCTTTATCAACGCCTATCCGAACAACTCGGCATTGATGCGGGAGATATATGATAAGGAACGACAGGTGTTCCAGACGGACAGGAATATAGGGTTGATTCAGCAAGCGGCGGTTCGTGCGCCGAGGTGGGTGTTGAAGAAGCTTACGGCGACGTATGTTACGTTGCATCTTTCGGATATTGGACGGGTGGTTAAGATTGATTCGGAGGATGAGGTTAGGGCGTTGCTTTTGAGTATGGTGCGTTTCTCTCCCCCCCTAATTCATGTTTGGGCTTCGCTCGGCGCTCACGACATGTCTTTTCTCCACCCACCACGAACAGATTGAATCGAACGATATTACGGCACAAATTGACGCGAATGGAACGGTTACGTTCTCTGACCCGCCTGCGCAATTCACGAAGGAGCAAGTGGACAGTGTACTTCGAGACGTTCAAGAGCAAACTGCGCTGCTTTCGTATTTGGAGCAGGAGGTGGGGAGGAGTAAGGAGTTTTTGAACAAGGTACGTACGCGTTTGTCTTTTTCCTTTCCTCTTTACTTCCCCATTTCTTCTTCTAACTACTCCTAATGTAGGTTGTGAAAACGAATGAAGCAGTGTGGATGCCTACGGAGGAGGATGTGTTTGCGAATATTGGTGCACAGAATTGGGAGGATAGTGTTTATTCGTGATTTCCTTTGTTTTAGCGTTTTCCCATTTCCGGATCCCGGTTTGCTAATTGTCGTTCGTCGTTTCTTCACTATCGTTTGTTGTTTGTTTCCTCTCTAGCTGTCTCGAATTTAATTGAATGGGCAATCAATTATGACCTTTTTGTACCCTGTTTTCGCCTCAATCACGGATGCGTACATTGGGTATTCCGTTATGCATATGACTTAATCTGACGTTGATCTCATCGTTGGATCGGCTTATGGAGGCCTTGTAATTATTAGCACTGGTCATTTGAATGACCTGAGGTTAATGGAGTTGTTCTGGGATTATCGGGATGCTACTTTCATTACTAACAGACGTTTTGCCAATGTTTCATGCGAGGTGCGCTGCGCAAGAGGCTGGCCGAGGCGAGGAAAGGGAAATGGGTGGCAAAGGCCTGGATAATTCATCAAGGATGATTTGTCGTCATAACGGTTTCCATACATTATGTGTTGTGTTAAGGATGATATACTAATGCTGCTCCATCCATTACGATGAAATTTGTGAGGCGTACAAGGAGTGGTGGTAAGTAAGGCATGTACTATTAAGCAGACCGATTATATATAGGCATCAAAAAGTCCTATTCTTCAAGTCAAAAGTCAACGCGTTGGCAGCAGCAAAAGTTGATAGTTAGTTACTTGCGACAGCGTAACTCTGCATCCCATTCGTCAGAGCCCACTCCAGAAGCCACCACGAATAAAGACGAAGGATCATACTTATCCTTGATCTTTTTCAGCTTGGGGTAGTGAGATCCAAAGTACGATTTCTTGAAGTCGCGTTCGTAGAGCGAACCCTGACGTTCATTCGAACATAAGTATTCTTCGTCGTTTTTGGATAGGTGTGTTTACCAACCTCGTTTAGGTAAGATCCTGAATCCTTTGTCAACTTGTCGAGCAAGTCGGTGCCTTGCTTCAGTCGTTCTCTCGAGGCGAGGATAGTCGTTGAGTTTGCGCCTTCCTCCCAAATCTCCGCGATATAGACTTGGGCGATGGCCTTCCTCCAAGAAGGATTCAACCCCGTAGATTCCGGATCGACGCGAGAGACAGCGCCTCCAGCAACCGAGCTTTTGGAAGAAAAAAAAATGATGAATCAGTGGTGTGTCCGAGGCGATTTGTGTGACGGGATTCAACATACTTGGTAGCAACGCCCAATGACAACGCAATCCTCGCAACTTCTTCCGGACGTTCCTTTGCCATTTCCCTCGGAAGCAAGCGTGACGAAATCTCAACGTTTCCGCCGACCTGGGGAGGCCCCCCTTGGAAAGATTCCTTCCACCATGCCGTGAAATTTGAAAACGCCGGTGCGGTATAAATCACCGCACCCCCGGTAGCATTCATCGCATGGCTCACAAGAGGCTCGAACCTCTTGTTCGCTTCATCGACTGTGACGTTCGGCGCGACGAAGATGGCCATCATCGCTTCCGGGAAAACCCAGGTGTAGGCACCCCATCCAGCATCGGAGAGGTCCGGGTGAAGCCTGAACAATTCGGTGACGACGGATTGGGCGATTTCTGGTGAGGTGAAGTTGACTTGGATCGTAGGCGTTGTTAGAGCGAAGTTCGGGTGCGTTTGATATGTGGCAGAAAGGACGATGCCGTATGTCCCACCTCCACCGCCTCGCAGTGCCCAGAAAAGGTCTGGATGTTGGTAGGCGTTGGTGGTGACGAGTTTCCCGTTGGCGAGGACAACTGTGAATTCAAGGACGTTGTCGACGCCTAGAATAAAAGGGTGCTTCAGTCGTCAGAATTCGTTTGTGATAAATGCCAATCGTACCAAGACCAAGGCTTGGAGAGAAAGCGCTATGTCCTCCGCCCATAACCCAACCGCCAGCAGCGCCAACGGAACCTCCTTGAGCGAGGCCACCGATGATAAATCGTCCCTGTTCATCGACATAATCGTATGCTTCCTGCCATTGAACACCAGCGCCGAAGGTAACCGCTGAAAGAAAAACATAAGCATGGATCAGGGTTGATCATATGTATTCGATCCCACCTTCGTACGTTTGAGTCGATGGAGCTCCTTGCGGAACAAATGTTGCATTATACGCCTTATCCTTGAGATGGTGTGTCCATAGCAGGAAACCTCCCCGTCCCGCGCTCCTACCGAGATAATCGTGCCCCGTGTTCTTGACAACTAAGCGGAGATTCTTTCGACGAGCAAAGTTGATCGCCGCCTGGGCATCCTCTGGCTTCCGAATGTCGACGCCGATGGGTGGAACACTCTCTTGCTTGCACGGGACGTTGAGTGTGACGTTCAGATAACACGCGTCGATGGTTCCATTCGGGAATAGGTACGTCTCAAAATTGGTGTTTTGCATCGAGCCTGCGATATCAGACCGAAAAATGCCATCGGTCTAAAGCGCCTGGACCTCGGAACAGTTGCCCGCAGGTGATCCCGATGGATAACAAGGATACGCCGTAGGGAGTGGGTGTAGCAGTGGTTGAGAGAGCTGATTCGCTAGTGCGGAGAACTCAGCATCGGTCGGCCAGCATGGGTCTCCGTATATACAACGACATCGTGAGTTCGGAGCGGCGTTTCCCAATGCGGCAGAAAAGAGTAGGAGGCAGAGGTAGCTGGTGAGCATCCCGTAGATTGTAATACGACAAGCCACTGGTAATTGGCGTACTTATATTGCAAGGTGTGGCGCGCCAAGGCGGTGTGTAGGAATCTACTCGGCCAGAACAGCTTCCTGAAGAATGGCAACAGATGCAGCGGTGATTAAAAATATGATAACTATCTGAACCATAGACAGAGATCGCCACAGGAATGATTGTCGGTGGAGGGGAATGGGCATGAAGTCCAAGATGCAGTCTGCCAAGGATCGTTATTGGTGGAAAATAAATACGTAGACCCAAGTGTACTGAGACGCTAGCGAATCGATACCATGCATTGGACCTGCACGTTGCGGTTCCGCTGTTCAGCGCTCCACATTCCGCAGTAGTGCGCAGTTCTGCTCCAGAAATCCTGTGCTCTGCCCCATCCCAATTTCCTCGTGTGCAAACGACTCTTCTGAGTCCAGATCATCAGGAATATACGTAGGCATGCGCAAGCTGATACTTAGTTCCGAGATCCTTAAGCGAAGAAGCTTTCATTCCACCTTCATGATCAGCCACGATGATGATGGTGTGCAGGAAAGAGAGGTGCTTTGGCTTTGTGCCGGGCCGTTTACGCCAGCGTGCAAAAGCGGCGATCCCGAATGGTTCGGACATCATTTGCTTGGCGTTCCTTGGCGTAGCGCCCATGGTTCTTTCACATAACTCCCAGCCGATCTTTCACACCGCAAGACAGAACTCAGCTTATGTGTGCACATTTTTAAATAACTCGGGAGAAGAAAATCGGTGATTACTCGAGTAGGTATGTACTTAGTCCTATCAATTGCCCACATAACGTGCAATCGCTAAAGTGCGAACGGGAAAGATTGCGGTTTGCTTATCGTAGGTTCCATTGTGTTGGCTCTCCAGAAGCATTGCGATAGCGGTGAGAAACCCGCCAGAAGGATGGAAACGGAATCGGACAGATGGATGTTCTCCAACGAACCGGACTCAGAAACGGACTGGAACGGACCAAAATAATTCGAACCTGCAGACTTAGCCCTGGCCGCGATTTGATCACAGATTTCAACAGATCTAGCTGAATTCCAATTAATGTGCTTCACGCATATTCTGTACTCTCTATGATCAAGAATTCAGATATGTAAGGTCTCTGGCACTGCAGCTTCGGGTTAGGCTCGGGAACAAAGCCTCTCAGAGCTCGTCTCCTTCAGCTCTGGATAATTGTTCCTAAGACATTACGGGAAGAAAAAATCTGGATTCGACATCCCCTTAATTTCGACGCCATGTATTTGCATCACCGCTTCACGACGGATGCGGACGAACGCTTCTGCGCCTATCGCAACGAACCTTGGGTATTCTTGCTTCCTACTCGTTCCTGGTCCTTGAAATCCCTGGTACCTCTTAGCTACTCGCCGATGAGCGCGGGACAGTTCTCATTCGACCTTAACTTTTAAATGTTAAGCGTGCCTTGTTTGAAAGGACATTCCACGTCCTTCACCTGAACAATTAAGTAGATAGCGACAAGGTGTGATAATTATGCCCCGTATCCAAGGGATTTTATGTAACGGGTTGTTCCCTCCCCTAGACTTGGAAAGGTATTGTGATCCATTGCAAGAAGTCGCAACTATATTTCGATTTGTATGAACTAAGAAGGAGGCCAAAAGAGCCGCCCTATTCAACTTGACCACGGGGAGTCGATCAAGGGAAGAGGATTTTCCAAATATCAACGAAAGGAATATTTGACGGGAACCCGGCCTCCGCTTCTGCGATAGCAATCTTTAAACGGGGTTCAGTTGATGAAAATAGTGGGCATGAAAATGAAAAGGCGAAAACACCTGTATCTTTCCCTCGAAGATTGGTGACAACGTTTTGCTCAGCGATAGCCTTGAGCGCTGGCAGAACTTCACCTTGACGATACCCAATCTGCTCCTCGTGATATATTCTCGTCCCTCCGGCTAATAAATGAAGTGAAGCATGTATGGCCCAAACCTGCGCCTTCTGGCCAGAAAAAATTTCCCACCACCTCGTTCCTTCAAATCGTAAACCGGAAGTAATCATCCCGGATTGCGTGCTCGAATTGCAAAGGCCAGTCCGGATACATGCTCCTGATATAAGAGCGGAGACAAGGAATGGGTTGGTGGGATCGATGGACGGGATATCATTAGCGAATACTCTCTTGATAAGGTCAAAGATGACCTCGCGCAGGATTTGTTTGAATAGTATCTGAACGGGTTGTTCATGGAAGTCAGTTGTTTTGATAAGAGGGATGTCGGGATCGCTCTCGAGTCCTGCAATTACTTCGGCAATCTTATCGGTGATGTAGGGCTTAGCGTTGGCTAGCTCGATGAAAGCGTCACCTAATTGATTTACAGTTCTCCAGACCGGATTGTTCTTGATCACTTCGACCACGGCGGCCTTGTCATACGATGAGAGGGCAAGGAAGATCGGGGATGAGCCGGGCGACATGTCGTTAGATTTTTGACGATGAATCCCCCGGACGAGCTATGTAGGTGTGAGGAGCGCCAGTAGCGCCCATGGCTCTTTCTGCAAATACTCCGTAACTCCCAGCAGATTGGCTCCACACCGCATAATGGAAGTCAGCGGTGTGCACAGTCATCACTTGAGAGTTGGAGAAACTCAATGATTATCGATGTCAATTGCCCACATAACGTGCAATCGCTAAAATCGGTACACTGAAAAGGTCGCACTTTGGTCGTCGTAAGTTCTATTGTTTGGGCTCTCCAAAAGCTGAACCGTACCGACTTCGATTAATCAAAAGACCATCGAGATCATGAGAGGGGGAGAAACTCGTTGATTAGGCATGTATCCTATCAATTGCCCACATACTTAACGTGCAATCACGTGCAATCGCTAAAATGGTGAACCGGGAAGGTTGCGGTTTGCTTATCGTAGGTTCCATTGTGGGCTCTCAAGAAGCATTGAAATAGTGGTGAGCCCCCCCGAAGCATGGCGACAGAATCGGACAGATGGAGGACCAGGACCATTTGAACCTGCAGACTTAGATCTGGGCGCGATTTGATCACAGACTTCAACAGACCTAGCTGGAGGGAATTCCAATTCAGCTTCATGGCATATTCTTATTCTTCATGATCAAGACTCGGATATGTAATATCTCTCCCACTTCAGCCTTCTGGGTAAGGCTGGTCACAAACTCAGAGCTCGTTTCCTTAGCTCTGGATACAAAGACATTATATGGGAAGAAAAAATCTATTTTTGACATCCCCTTAATTTCGACGCTATGTATCTACATCACCGTTACACGACGGATGCGGACGCACCCTTCGGCGTCTATCCTGGTGAATCTGTATATTCTTGCTTCCTACTCGTTCCTGGTCCTAGAAGTTCCTAGAAACCCTCAGCTCCTGGCCGATGAGGTCGGGACAGTTATCATTCGACCTTGACGCTGTCGAAGTTCCTGGGACTTTCGTAACGTATTTAGCTAAGTATCTTATATCTGAACTCACGTGTACTTGGGCTGCCCTTTTTACTCTGAGATGGATCCTGTTCATTCCTCGAGCCTCGAGGGCCATAGTTCAACCCCGTAATATTTTCATCGCTTTCGGGTTCGAAACCGAAGAATATTCGAGGCTTTCCCGCTTAAAGGGCCGCATGGCTACCTTACGCAACTTATTGGGGTTCGACAATTGTTTTGACCGCTAAGTGCCGTTAAGGGCGTATCGTTTGAAAGAACATCCCACGTCCATCTGAACGATTATATTGTGTGGCCCCTTGTATTCAATGCGAGGGATGTTATGTAAAAGGATTGCTTGCCGTGCATTCTTCCTTCATTGGATATTTTCTTTAAAAAAAAGAAAAGCATCGGAAATCGCGGAACTCGCGGAACAGGTGGAGAACAAATTCCCTCTTGAATCAGGGCTGGGGAAAGGTATTGTGATCCATCTGAGCAAGACGTCGCTGATACATTGTATGAAACAAGAAGAAGAAAAGAGCCGTCGTATTCATGCCATTGACCTCCGGGAGTCGATCAAGGAAAGAGAATTTTCCAAATATCAAGGAGAGGAAGATTTGACGGGAATTCGGCCTCTGCTTCTGCAATGGCAGCCTTTAAACGGGGTTCAGTTGATGAAATATTGGGTATGAAAAGAGTCAAGACGAAAACACCTGTAATAACTCTTTCCCTCGAAGATTGGTGACAACATTTTGCTCAGCGATAGCCTTGAGCGCTGGCAGAACTTCATCTTGACGATACCCAATTTGCTCCTCATGGTAGACTCTCGTCCCTCCGGCTAATAAATGAAGTGCTGCGTGTATGGCCCAAACTTGCGCCTTCTCGCCAGAAAAAGTTTCCCACCACTCTGTCCCTTCAAATCGCAAACCGGTGGTAATCATCCCGGATTGTGCGCTTGAATTGCAAAGACCAGTCCGGATACATGCTCCTGATATGAGAGCGGAGACAAGGAATGGATTGGTGGGCTCGATGGCCGGGATATCATCAGAGAATACTCTCCTGATAAGGTCGAAGATGACCTCGCACAGGATTTCTTCGATTGGTCTCTGATCGGGTTGTTCATAGAAGTCGGTTGTTTTGATAAGAGGGATGTCGGGATCGTTCTCGAGTCCTGCGATTACTTCGGCAATCTTATCAGCGCTGTAGGGCTTAGCATTGGCTAGCTCGAGGAAAGCCTCGCCTAATTCATCTACAGTGCTCCAGTCCGGATTGTTCTTGATCGCTTCGACCACAGCCGTCTTGTCATACGAAGAGAGCGCAAGGAAGATAGGGGACGACATGGCGTTGGGTTTATACTGGTGGATGCTCCGACCTTAGGCGTGAGTATTATGTGCACCCACGGATGATTCGAAATATGCTGCCAGTTGGCTTTCCTTGCCAACGGGGTGCCCACATAATAGCCTAACGTGCAATGGCTAAAATAGGTAAACTGGAAAGGTCGGGCCTTGGTTATGATAGGTTTCATTCTGTGGGTTCTCCAAAAGGATCGAGACCTTGGGGAGAACCCCCAGAAGGATGTCGGTAGATGGAGGTTCGAGTCCAACAAACTGCGCTCAAACGGGCCTGCTTCCCATTGGCTTCCCAAGTTCGCACCGACAGGAAAGTATCTGGCACAATTTGATAACAAACGTCCCTAGATTTAGTAAGTAATAAGGGCATTCAATTTCGAGATGTTCGCTTCATGATCAAGACTTCGAATATGGCTTGCTCTGGATCTTATCTCTAAATATCAGGGGAAGAAAATACGTTTTTTTCAAAATCTAATTTCGAAGACATTTACATACATCACCGCTCCACGACGGATGCAGACGAACGCTTCGGCGTCTATCACGAGCATGACAATTCCAATCTTTTCATTGCTCTCAAAAAATGTTTAAAATGCCGTTAAATCCATTGCCTCGTTATCCTCGACGGAGTTTACCACGTACTTACGTACCCTCGTTATTTCGTCGTTATGCACGTTTTTGGAAAGATTAACAAATGAATCACAGTTCCTGTTCAAAATGAGGCTACGCTTGTTGCGCGCAAGCTTTACACTCTCATTACTTAAGGATGCCCAAACGCAGAATACGCAGCATTGCCTTCCTTTGGCGCCCACAATGTTTCAGAAACATCTCCTTCAAGTTTTCGCTGTTTCAAGGGGCAGCTTTGATGGTGGAAATGGGCTCTTGTGGAGGTGTGAAATCACAATTTATGTAAGTGAGATCGATAGGGAACAGTCGTATCTTTCTTCCACTTGTTCTCCGTCCCTGCCCGCTACCGAAGGTTTGATGTGCTTCTCGGACAGGTCAAGGTAACCTAAACGATAAATGTCAAGTTGTCATTCATTAATACAAAACTTGATTTCGCGTACGTGTTCACCCACATTTCACCGCCATCCCTCTCGCTAGGGAAAAGCGCCCAGATAACACGGTTTATTTTTAGAACGGAACAACCAAGGGGGCACCGGCATTAGAAAAAAATATGCGGGGTCGATTTTTTTCCAAAGGCCGTTTTGGCTGAACTAACTAACTACGTAATCAGGCACGTTTCCTAAAATGGTAATATGACGTCACTTCCGAATGCGTTTTGCTCGTGCTCGCCCCGATGCCTCACAGGCCTCGCAAACCCACCTTCCTGGTGCCAATTCAAGGCCGATGCACTGCAGGTGATACTGTATGGGTATCTCCGTAAGTCTTTGTTGATTTCTAGGTAAGAAAACATACCCATTGAGTCTCACATCCCGCTTGCTTGCATTGAACAGAATTCCCGAAGTCGACATCAGGATTCACGACGAGGCCGCATAGACATCTGTTCAAGGCGCCGATTTGTCGAAGAGCTCTCTTTCGCCTACCACGTCCTGATTCCTCAATATTGGTGTCGTCGATCCCTTGTGCATCTAAGTGGGGAAGAGTAGCATTGGCTGCGCGATTCGGTACGTCGCTCTCATCGTCAATATCACCCTTAGATTCAACTCAGTACCCTTTTTGTAGTACACCTTGATACACGAACACTCACACTGTCATTATGTTGACGTTCACTGATGTTGCTGTTCGCCAGGCTGATGGGCGCTGTCTCCACATCTTCACATGATTGTCCGGATGTCTGCGTCAACGTCAAATGTTCGGGGTTCAGCGTGGGGCCGTCAGGTATCAATACCAGCATTGCTGGGGCCCCTTCACTCGTTTCCTCCAGCGTCTCTTCCCCGCTGGCCCTATCTTCGTCTCGTCCTTTGTCCCCTCCCGGGGTTTCATCCAAGTCGGGTTCATTATCCGAATCCTGATCTGATAGCTCAGGTTCACTGGCACAAATCATTGTAAGTGTATCTTCTCTCCTTGGATCAAAGGTTAAGACATTACCTGGCAGCATCAGGAATTCGTGCCCGGTGATTCTCGGAGACAACGAGAGGGGGAATGGTGGATTTTTTGGTACGTTTTACGACCACATGCTTTCGCTTCGCCCATATCTTCTTCATTTCCGTCGTCTCAAAGTTCGAAAGCTTCCAGATATGTTCGTACTTCGAAATTGGGGCCGATTTGTGGGCGGTCTGGAAATGCGCTTTCATGAAATACTTCCAAACAGCGGGGGCGGAGTTCGGACAGAGAGGACATTTGATGGGCACATTGGAACATGGAGAAGACTGTGATGACTCCGCTGCAACACTGTATGAGTACTTTACCTTCATTAGGCATCCCCGAGATAATGTCTGATTGATTTTTAGACTGCGATTTGCGCCTTTCCCTTTGGTGAGGTAAAATTCGCAGAAGGGCAGTGGTTGGAGACATAAACCGCAGAGTACAGTTGATTGGGTGATCCCCGCATCATGGAGGATATGGGCGCCAATATGTTCAAGCACCCGTTGGCCTTGCGAAAGATCCAGATTCACCGTCGGAGTGCATCGTGGACAGTTCGAGGTTCCGAGTTCTTCAACCTGTTGGTGGGTCTCGTAAACGAAGCATGCCCGTCCTTATCAAAAATTGTGAGGTTTACTATTCACTCAATACTACTGTCCACTCACCTGACGCTTCGCGATAAGGATAATCTTGACTTACGACAATTTTCGGTACACTCTTAAGGTCAGACATTGTCAAACCTTGGAATATACTCGCAGTGAGTGCGACGAGAACCGAGCTCTGGAAGAGATAGAATGGAATATTGGAGTGTGTTGTCGAAAGCGATGGGTTTACGACCTGAATGAGACGGCCAGGAACGGTAAATGTGCGCTCCTTGATTGGGTACGTTCTCCAGTCGTATTTTTGATCAGGATCGTCATCTGATGTTGCAGGACGTAGGCCTAACATTTGATATGAAATTGCAACCTTGTCTTCGTCAAGCATTTCGAGCGGCACTGAGTCTACAAAATCGTTGTCGACCTTGATGTCGTTCACCTCGCCGATGCATATCCAGAAGCGACCGTCAGAGTAGAGGAGTGAGGCTATCGGGTCAGAGATAAGGAGAACCTCCGAGGTGTCGGTATTTGGCCTGCCGCCGATATGCGTGTCGACACTTTTGTTCTTTACGTACCGCTCGACAGCTTGGACTCGTCGTAGGCGATCTGTGGAACTCGTATGTTTTCGGAACTTGCTGTATTGTGTGAGAGCACGCGATTTGGCCATTTCGACCCCGTTGATGAGTACTTTGTTGCTGAACATCTTTCCATCATGAAACTGTTCAGGTAAAATTTCCGAAGCCGATAGCTCTTCTAAGCCATCTTCGACTTCGACTCGGGTTTCGGACTCGTTTCTGGTGTTGTTTTGGGTGGGAGTTGTAGTTGAGCGGAAAGGGAGTGGGCCGAGTGGCACTCGGGGTGCTGCATCCAAAGCGGAACTCGGATATTCGACGCTTTCATCACCATCAGGTTCTGTATCGAAGACAGGACATTCCAAACTTTCGTCGATGTCATCTGGTGCAAGAGGGACGTCGAAAAGGAGGACGCCGAAAGGTGCGAGGATGTTGACGTTTGATATTTCTTCCGCATTACTAAGAATGGGTTTGACGAAGGTACATTCATCTTCGACGAGACGCCTGCCACGATTCCACGATGTTTGGAGGGAAATGTCCCTGACCTTGACGTTCCCTCTCCAGGAAGCGGGCTTGATATGGTCCGCACTATCGGGGATTTCTGTTGACTGACGTGATAGGGACGGAAGTTTCAGCCGACGAGGACCTCGATCCCAGTGAGGATATTTGGCGAGGATGTTTGAGACTTCAGTTGTCCCAGCAAGGCGACAAACTAGCTGTAGTACGTCCAAGTTGGCGTCATTTCCCACCATTGTACGAAGGATCCCAAACAATTCTTCTAGACGATCTGTCCCTTGAAGAATTATCCATAACTCGCCATCCGGATCATCAATTTTTGCCTTTGCCACGCAGAACAACACGTTCTTTATCATGATCATTAGATCAATGTAAAGATTCGTCGGGATGAAGTCTTTCCTGGCCGAGGTATACAGTGCAAGAGCGAGATGGGCGGCTGCGCTGAGATGCTCGATCTGCTCTGAGAGTGAAAGGTCGACACAGAGGTAAGGAAAAGCCATATGGTATAAAAGCTTCCCCAATATCCAAAGTGCCTCTCGCGCTCTTTGAAAACCAGGATGAGGGTTGGTGGAAATGCGAGGGAGAGTCCAGATGTCTTTAAGCATGTCGAAGGCCAATTTGACGTCTTGTTGATCATCTGGGTTGAAAAGTGAATGGACGTGATCAGCAGATAATCCATTGGACTTGAAATGGTCCTTAATAATTCCAGGGGTGATACGAAAACCATTAACTGTCACCCCTCGGCGGCGAAGGAGAAGATTCCGAAAGCGCTTGAAGACATGCTTCCAATCTTTATCGCATGTGAGATCATCATCACCAACATGCAGATTCAGAAAGGTTAAAGGCTTTAAAAGGGGGTATATAGGTGACTCTGGGGATAGTTGGCGTTTGAAGGTCAAGGAAATGAATGCGGCGCCTCGACGACTCTCCCCGTCGGAGGCAATAGAAACAACTCGAAGTCTTGTTTTATGCTGAAGGTTGTCCACTCCAGTGAGCACCGTTTGGATGACTCTGGCATGTTCTTCCCCAGTTTCTCGCTTGCAATCTCCTGATACGAGGACAGGTCGACCGGGGTATATACGATTATCTTTGCAGAGGATTCCCAAAGCGGCAACAGTTGCCTAAAAATAGAATCATTACTCGATGCGGAAGCAAAACGGAAGTTATTCTCACCTCTGCCGCATAGTGGATAACTCCATCGTCAAGGCACTGAAACAGCTCCTCCATATCTCCTTGGTTGACGAATTCCATGGATGTCTTGTTTGCGTGCTGCCTACACACTCCAAGGAAGAAATTCGTTTTCGGATCCCACCGGATTCGCTTCTCGGTTGCAAGCTCGTCGAACATCAGAACCGTGTGAAGAACTTTCGATTTGATTTGGCTATGAACCACATCGAGGACGCTCTGAAGTGTCGCATACAGGTTCGTTTCAACTTCTTTCACCGTGGGCGCTTGGTGTGAGGGGACGATTGGTGGAACGGTCGAACGAGTTCGGAGGTATGTGATACTTGGTGCACCATTTGCACGATGGTTTATCTGAGCGACACGATTCCCTCCAAGTTTCCAAAGGAGCAGGGCTTTCATATCTTCCTCCTCTGTAAAACCTCTCGGGTGGTAGTGACCCTCGGCGGCAGCCACATACGATGCAAGAAGCCCACGGACCCCCTTCCGCTGCTGAAGTCCGATACTGAGGAGACGGTCAACGCGATTCACCTGCCCGCTTGCAACTGCTGTCAACAATCGCTTTTGATCAGATAAGGTAGTTGCCTTGGAGAGTAGCATTTTGGCCTGGTTGAGCCCTCGCAACTGGGACATTTGGAGCTGCTGGGTTCGACGACGGACGAGCTCTGCCAATGCACCAAAGCCATAGTATGCATAACCAGCATTTTCGTGGATGCCATCTTCTATTCGGGTAAGAATTCCCTCCAATATGTTGTTTCCTCGTAGTTGCTGACATGGTCGACATGATTCCTTCACAGCGTCGGCCAATCCAGTGCAAGCCTGAGAAAACAGCGTCATCATGCCATTTCGTACGGAGTACTCCCAGGGAAGGACCAGCGTGTCATGTAGCGCGAACGGATATGAACTGTGTGGTGAGGTTCCATTTGAAAAGGTGAGGACGAATCCTTTGCATGACATTTTCATTGACGTGTCAACGTTGACTTGTCGCGGTGGTTCAGTGTCAGTTGTGAGGTCGACGATGGAATGTGAAATGACATGTTGCTTTTGGCCAGAGGAAGTACCCTCTGGGATTGCATCTTCACAAAGTTTGGGCACGCTGGGTGAGTTGTAAGTCTCCATAAAATGACTACTGATCCTGCTGGACGTACATTTCTTCCAGCGCCGCTATTAAATTCGACAGCTTTCCCTCAAACAGATTCTCGTCTACCCCTCGTTCCTTCACCCAGTATCCAATGTGAATGGCAAGTCCTTCTATGCCTTTCCTTCCCCGTCGAATCAGATCCTCCATCTTCTTCTCCGTGCCCCATCCCAGGACCCGTTTCAAGCGCGGGTTTATCAGCTCTTCCCACAGATCCCCACTCTCAATCCCTTTATCATCCGTGTCTGCTGGATCTGCTGCAAATTCAGCAAGACCGTCGCTGTCGGTAGCCTCAGGCACTGTAGGTGGGAGGTTTCTTGCGAGATCATTAAATTTTTCAAGAAAGGAGCCGACTTGTCGCTCTGTTGTTGTAGGAAATGATGATTCTCCTGCGCTTTGTGTCCTCCCCGTCTCCTGTGGTAATGCGACGCTGCGAACTGGTGGTACATTGGGCACGGTTGAAGGAACAGGGGTTGGTTTTGGCCGATTGAAAAATGTGAGGAGGGATCCATTTCGTTTCGTTTTAGCATTCTTATCTCGTTTGGCTTTCGTTTCGAGACAGATCTTCGTTCCGCGGTGTCGCTTCTCGAGATTGGCGAGCCCGACTGTGCCACAATGGACACGAGTTCCACAATCGGGACATTCAGCATATCCCTCTGCATTGAGAACGGGCTGCACATTCTCTAACGAGTAAGTGTATATTTCTTCTGTGAATTCACAAATGCTCACCAATAAAGAAGACATTTTGGATGACAGTATTATGCAGTATCTTTCGGAAATTGTCTATTGCCTTGGTGTGACCCCAAATCTAGTAGTTTCGAACAAAATTGTTGATTGTTGCCAATCATTGCTCAATTATATCAATATTTCCATGATATATAGCCTTTGTAGGACATTTTAGAGTGCCAAAATCACGTTCTACAGCTCAAATATTGTCCGAAATAATGTGTTGTATTTTTTTTTTTCCGGCCTCTGGCCGGACTAACTAACCGACCTCACGTACGGGATTCCCGGGCCGGTGCCCCCTTGGGAACAACACCACCTTATCTGCCTCTCTCCTCCAGAACATACATCGTGAATCTCGAGCTATTTATATGAAATGTTCACTACAAACAAGTTTGCTTCTAGGACCAGAAAGAACGTGAATTGGAAAGTCTCATGAGACTTGAATTTTTCTGGTAGGCCCGTGAGACTTGATGATACTTCGCGAGACCATGAGACTTGGTGATACTTTTTTTGACTTTTAGAGACTTCATGATACCATGAGACCTATGAGACTTTGTGATACTTTTCTACATATATAAGGAGCTGGATGTATCATTAGTTTCCCGTTTTCCCCCCTCCCCCCGGCCTCCCCCCCCGGCTGCAATTGCACGTCCACATCGCGGTTTGATTCTTTTGGTAAGCGTGGCATCACATCCATTTTAATCGCATTATTTATTTCTACCCGTTTCGCCTATAGCGTAGGTACTTTAAGTACCTGAGTTATTTTGTAACGTAGTAAACATAGTATAGTCAGCCAATAATTATTCCTATTCCCCCTTAGTCATGTGACCATGTCAACAATCTTATCTACTTTAAGATCTAGAAATTAAATATAAACAATGTAAACGCTTTCTGAGCCCTAGATTAGATCTTCGTGATGTTGGTTGTGTTATCATCTTAAGCTTGGTGTTGATTAATACATTTTCAGCAAGGGGCCCTATCTTATCTTATTCAAAAGCCGGCAAAATAATGCGCGTGCGAATATAAAAAATCGCAAAATATATGTATTTATAAAGATAATTATGAGCTCTAAATACTTAAAATAGGATAATAACGGTAAATGAGCGCGCCGTGCGCCACGCGCGAAAGGACGCCAGCTGTCAGACTTGTCACGCAAGCGTTACGATGGGGGTTGGAAGAGCAAGAAAGTCAGAAAGCGAGCCCGTATTTATGTATAGGCCGCTTCCTCAAGTCTCCCTGATGGCATCAAACCTCATGAAGTCTCACGAAGTATCAGGCTCACAAAGTCTCACGAAGTCTCACGGTCTCATGAGACTTTCCATTTCACGTTCGTCCTCTCTAGGACTAACTGAATTACGAATTAAGTGAATGTCAATGATCTCAGTTATCAATGTCCATAGTATGCTAGGCTCATCGCGGGTGTGTACAGTACAGGTCCGGTCAAGTGAATGCAAGAAAGAAAGAAAATGAGAAGGAGGAAGTGGGGCATTAGAGAGCGCATACAAGATCTAACAGCGATCCCCCACAACATTACTGAAGTGGTTAGACGGTGTAACGGAAGAACTGTCACGAAAATGATCAACTCGTGTGCGGCGGCGATAGACAGAAGGAAACGTACCGTTGCATCATCTCCCTTTTCGCGTTCGCTGTGTTTCATATCCTCCGTGTAAGCCTCGAGGGTAAGGCCTTGGGATTGCATCAGAGCGTCTCTTCTAGCATTTTCTTTCTTGAGGTACAGGTGCATGAACAGACAGAGCACGAAGCTCATGCTGACGGTGCCAATGAGGAGACCGTGGCCGGAGAAGTAGCGGGGCGCATCCTTGGCACGGAAAGAGAAACCAGAGATGACACCTCCAAGGTTACCAAATCCAACATGCATGGCAATACCGACGGCGCGCTTGGTAGAGCCGCCGATGTTGTTTCCGTTCCAGGCAACTCCCATGGGAACGTTGGGATAGATGCTGAGAGATCAATTTGCTCAGTAAACGTTGAGAAATTTGTACGAGTACGTACCCAGAGACAGCAAGGAATGTGCCGACGTATTGAACATGGGGGTTATGGGTAGAAATGAGCAAAACAAATCCAAGAATTGCGACCAAGCAGAATCCCATCATGAAAACACCGCGTTTCTGTGTCCTGTCAGCGGCGTATCCACCAGTGATCGTAACAATGCATCCGAGGACGTAGGGAGGGACACTCATCAGTTGGGACTGGTTATTGGTGTAGCCCATATTCTTGACGATGGTGGGGAGGAACAAGGAGATTGAGTAAAGGGGAGTATAAATACCTGAGAAACGAGCTTGTTAATCACTCCTCCATGGGCTGGGAAAATAATATACCGATGGTAATCAACATGTGGATGTAGATTTTCCAGTCCTTGAGAGCAGCGAAGAGATACTTGGAATCGTACTCGTCCGCAAGAGAGGTACGATCTAGCTTCAACCTCGCCTTGACTTCGGTGCGTTCTTCTTCCGTCAAAAATTTGGCGCTAGAATTCTGGATGAGCAAGTAGAAATATTCTGTAAAGGATGCACGTACGTCTCGGGACTATCGTTGATGAGGAACTTCGCAAAAGCAGCGACAAGGATTGTGGCAAGGCCTTCAAGGATGAAGATCCAAGACCATCCTGGTCTCCCGCCGACTCCCTTCATCTGGGATATAGCAGGAGCAAGAAGTCCACCGAAGGCTCCAGCCAACGTAGCAGCCGAGAAGAAGATAGCCATGCGCAGGCCGCATTCATGTCGGCGGTACCAAAGGGTGATGTACCATGTAACACCAGGGAAGAGACCACCCTCAGCAAGTCCTAGCGCCATACGCACAATGAGAAGGCTACGGAAGTCTTTGACCAAGCCCATGAGGGTCATACCTGCGAAACCTGAGTGAGAAGGAACTCCGGCATAAAATAAAGGTCTTACAGACGCCCCAGGTCACCATGATGATGCAAAGCCAGAGAGACGGGCTCGTCCTTTTCATCATGATGTTGCTCGGAATTTCGGCAGCAACATACCAAGGGAAGAAGACAGCGAGGGCGATCTGTTGAAGTGGATGAAATTCTGGTATCATATACGCAACTATCAACGCACGTTATAATCAAGGCCTTTCATTTTGAGGTCGGCTTCCAAGCCTGCAAGGCGAGCGTTCCCGATGTTGGAGCGGTCGAGAAATGATAGACTATTGGGGTAGATGTCAACGGTGAAAAAATTAAATGGATTGTCCAGGCAGCGTACAGGTAGAGCAATGCGAGAAAGGGGACAATGTTCCAGTCCATCTTGCGGAGAAGTTGCGCAGTGCGTTCTTTGCTGAACTTGGGTCCATCAGCGTAGACGTTATGGGGTTTTTCTAGCACGGAGCCAGAGTCCTCGCTGGATTTGGGTTTAAAGAATGACATTTGAGTGTCCTAGGACGTTCAAAGAAAGGAATCCAAGGAGCGAAGAGGAAGATATAAATGCGAGTTGGATCGCGCTAAAGAAGCTCAGGAAACAGGCTTGGCCTGGTCTTATGATGGATTGCCCACATTGTAGAGAAGAGCTTTATACGAATAGCGATGCGAACAACCCGCAGGGTCAGCCGAAGAAAGAGATTCCGCATCGGGAAGCAATCTCGGCCTTTCCTGAAATCCTTGGCAAGGTGCAACTTAGGATAAGCGCGCCCCGTGTTATGTAATTCCATCACTCCTGCAACGACGCCCAAAACCTGGATCTAATATCATCGTTGGCATTTACGGCGACAACCCCCTGCCTCCCCTCTTGATATGTGTCAAACCCGAATCTACGGATGATTCTCAGCGCTGAGAAATTTGCGAACACGGCACAAAGAGGGTACAAGGGTTTTTTTATTCCGCACACCATCTTAATTTAGATTCGGAACCGTCTCCCGTCTGGCTCGACGAACGACGAAGATCAAACGATACGAAGATTGTTTTGACCAGTTTCCATCAAACTTTCAATGTACATAGTTGTTCTGCTGTCTACACAACCATCTGCTGCCCTCGATAGTAATTGGGTGCGCCGGGCCAGAAACCGCGCGAGTTTACCAATTCAATTCCTTGACAAAAACAGAAAACCAATGTACTTACTTGAGTATTGTCGACGTCGCTGCGAAATCCAAATGAAGAAATGAAGATAATTTCAATTGCTTACTCAATTCAACGCAAGAATGAGTGCCACTCCCGAACCCCGTTTACAGGCCGTCCTGGGATTGCACTCAGCTTCACGTTGAACAGCAGGTTGGTAGCAGGAGGTGATTATCATCCCGCCGTGATACTCAATTAGGCTAACAAACGATTTAAGGAATAAGATAAATTTGGAGCTTCCAAGCACACCAAGGCCAAAGTACACCACACCGCCAAGCTAATATCGATTGTCGATCGCCGAACATTCTCCTGCCTGCCTGCAAGCTGCCAAAGTTCGCAGGGTGAGTAGACGGTAGATTGCGTTGCACGACTGAACCCGCACCACGTTCCAGATCACGCTAAGCACACCCAACATGGACCACAGGACGGTACTATTTCGTCCATGAGGAAGCAGGCTGGAATCCTGATAAGTAACTTGAATGGGACCGTCAAACGAGGCATTGACCCATTATTTCCCTCGTACTAAACAGGCGTCCTGCAGTCGTTTCTTTCAAATGCAGACGAATTCAACGATATCATAGGATGTGGCCAGGACCATTGACCCAAAAACGCTTCAAGATCTTGGAAGATCCGTGCTATGCCAAGAGAGCTAGCTTTCCGTTTCATTGAATCATGGAGAAAGAGCTCGCGATTCGCAAACTTGCTAAATGGATCATATTGCGGGTAAATGTGGAGCTCAAATGATGAGAATATATGAATATTAAAAGATTTCTTGGTGTGCAACAGAACGGATGAGGAGTTCTGCTTCCTTTGAGCGAGGCTTGAGTGAGCATTTGTAGGGTTTCGGCATCCTGATATTTTTAGTGAGTTCAAATAAGCAGAAGGATAGAAAAACTGGCGCACGTAACAAGGGCCGAGATGTATTCGTGAGTGGGCTCGATTATGTTCCCATTGTCGTCGATAGCTTTCTCGATATCGAAGGTTGCGATTATAGAGGCCACCGCAATCCAAATGGCAGAAAATGCCATGTATCGGCCAGGGCAGATTCTAAGAAACTTTAGGATCATACGAACAGCTGCTTGTTAAACCCTCAGAACGTACCGCCTTCCGAAGCCCCAGCACGCATGTGCGGGATCACGGACTGTTTTGTCGATGTTGCCGTCTTTGTCGATGAATCGGTCCGGATTGAAGGTGAAGGGATCAGGGTAGATGTCTTCGTCATGAAGCATGGCCCTATGACCGCGTTATTAGAGAATCGACATAAAAAGGAACAAATAGTACGGACCAGGCGTTTGGAATAATTATAGACCCAGCGGGAAGTCGATATCCTTTGTATTCATCTTCAACGGCGAGTAAGTGGGGAACGGCTGGTTGGGAGAATAAGAAAATAGGCATAGAATGGTACTCCTTCGAAGGGACATACCGATAGGAACTACGTCCCTCCATCGCAATGTCTCCTTGACGATGGCTGTGATATATGGCAAAGCGGGCTCGTCATCGAAGTCGGGAAGATGACCAGGCTTAATGACGCTGTCCAATTCCTGCCGCGCCTTTTTGAGGACCTCCGGTTTGTCGAGCAAACCAAGGATACACGAGGCGATCGCAGACACAGTCTGGCACCGTGTGTACATAAACATCTCAGGCGGCCATGAAATAAACAATGCAGACGAACCGTGTCAGAGCCAGCTGCGTACATCGTTCCGGCAGTACCTTGAATGATGTCTTCGCGATAAGCGTCATCCGGAGTACCCTCGTCCATCTTTTGAAGACTAATTGATGTAAAGCAAGGAGGCGAGACGCCAGCAGCCTGGTAGCTAGCATTGAAGGCAAAAAAATCTTTAAACAAGGAGGATGACGCACAATGTTCTTCTTGGCGGCCGCGAATGGTACTTCAATCATGGTGCGCGCAAGTTTCTTCCATGCCTTCGCCTTCTTCTGGAACCCGGCACCCGGGAACCACTCGGGAACATACTTCAAGAACGGAAGCGCGTCGACCAAAAAAGCCCCTGGAACTCCAGCAGCCACTAAAGGATGAACGCCCTGTTCAGCAGTGTTGATGTAGGGATCGTCATGGGGTTGCACTTGTAAGCCGTATGCAATGGACATAATCGTCTCGCCTGCCATGCTACAATTCTCCGTTAAAGTCGTCGAGCCATTACTGGAAACGACTCACTGTCTGAGGTTACCAATGATGTCGTCTGGATTGTCGAGGAAACGGTTGAGCAAGTTGTGGGAGGCTTTTAATGAATGTGGACGGAACCGGAGGGCGGCCGAGGGATGGAAGCTGTGATGCATGAGACGTCGATGTCGGCGCCTAGCAAATCTCAGCCAGGATCCTCAAATTTTCAAAGGCTGTTCAATTTACCATCGTTCACCTGTCGAGTAATGTTTTGAATAAACGTCAAGTATAACATAAATAATGTGAGTTACGCACCATAAGCCATAAAACCGAAGTTGAAGCTCCAACCCATCAGCTCATTCATCATTGGCATGCGCGCTCTGCTCCACCGATGAATACGGAGAAATTAAAACTTTCATAAAAAGTAACGACCTTCCAGAATAAATCGAAGAACGTTTCTCAAGCAATTCTGTCGCGGCTTCGGAGGTATCCAACACGACGAGCGACGTTCCGGCGACATTGAGGTAAAGAACGTCGGTATCTGTAATGCTCGTCGTCAGATATCAAATGACGACAAAACACATCAGCCAGACGTACTAAGCTCCTTGGACCATTTGTGATATGTTTGCCATTCGAAACTCGTTGGCATATCGCGGAGGTTGCCAATAACTGGCAAACCTTTCGGACCAGGAGGAAGAGGTAGGTGAGAAAAAGAGCGTGCATTTTTACGTTTGAGATAGAGGAAAACAAGAACGACGGTCGCCGAAATGGCGAGGGTGTCGAGCTGCAACATGGTGGCAGCAAGGATTGGAAAGGGCATTCACGAATTCCCAAACCCTCCTTTAAGGGCTCAATGTTTGCCTAAACATGCCGTTTCCAATTTGTTTTCTGGTCGCGTCAGGGAAGGCGGTGACTTTCAGGATAGGGTCCCCAAAAGTATTAAGCGGTAGCCAAGGACCTATTTGCATCTCCAGTGTTGTACCAAGCGACAGTATTGGCAGGATTGAAGGAAAGGCTGCCAGAGCGTTCATATACCTAGAGGGCAAAGTTTGAAGTATCCCGTCCAGTCCGTGCGTGGATAATTTGTCCCATGGAGGCGCCAAGCATTGTGGGCGAAGTGTACGGCATCACGATAAGAAGTCGATAACGCTGATCAATCAGAAAAAAAAGGACCTCGAACCGCCTGGATTCGCTTGCGCTCGCAGTGTGCTTCTATAGAAATAAACATACAAAAAACACTGGAGCATACCATGGTGCTTTGTGCAAAATATCTGAAGAGGTACGGGCTGCCTTGAGATTCGCGCATTTGACATTCGTACATAACACGGATGACACTGCATGACACTGATGGAAGGATCTCCAAGGGTCGATGGTCGCTGGGCTAAATTGTCCCGTTTAGACGAAGAAGAGGATGCGCAAATCGTTGAGAAATGGAAGACACACAGAGCACATGCCATCCATACAATGCAGTAAAAACATTCGGTTGCAAAACGAGATGGGAAAGCACCATTTAGCATCCGTCTGGAAGCAAAAGTCTGGGCGGACGGACGATTCCGACAAACAGTTTGTGTCACATGTTGAGCTGAACCAAGGTAACGTAAACCCCAGATGGGGCGAGCCGTACATGGATGACGAGTACTCGGAAGGCAGCGGCCATGAATTGGATTACACTCCTTGTCCTCAAGCACTGAGTATAAGAACCGTAGACGGCCGAACCAAGTATGGAAAGGTCGGCTCTAGCCGGGGGGGACTCGGTCGACTGTATCGACAGCATGGGAAGCTGTAGAATCCCCTCAGCAATGGGAAGAAAAGTTTCGAAGAATGTTTGTGTGAGCCGACACGAGCACCGACTGCCTGTGGTTGACTCCACGGGACTGAGGGCGATGAGTGTTCGCGTTCGCCAACTTTGGATTATCTTTCCACGCGAAAGGGAGGAAGGCTGATCTGGACACCTCATACTTCCGACACAAATGAGGACCGGTCGCGTGACGAGTCAGGAAGGATTGCCAAGTGGATTACTGTTCGCCATCCAATTTTCCGAGTCGACATATTCCAAGCTAGAGTACGCCGAGGATCCCGAAAGGTTGCTTGAGCAAGAAAGTTTTCTCTCGCAGTCATGCATTACCTTTGGATGGAGAGCTACATTTGATGGGATGACCGATCCAATCCTATCTCCATGATGAGCAAAGAGTCGAATCTCGTTCGAACGAAGTCCGACCAGGTCTGACGTATCGATTTAAGACGTCCCGCCTTCGCAGACTGGGATCTTCTGGCGTCCTTGAGTTTGGGCGTCGCAAGGGCTTTACCTGGTAACCTTCCAACACGGGGGCAAGCAATCAAGGGCGAAGTGCCCCATGGAATGTTCACGATTGGGTTTTGCTACTTCAATCAAAGAATGATAGAGAACCATAAGTCCCCCAGACCTATCTGTTGGTATTGCAATTGGTTCGTGGCGCTTGGCCTTCCTGAAATCTATACGTTCTGGTCAGCGAAAGAAGAATCATACCACGCGGCGCTACGACGGATGGATAAAGGCTATCACGCATCTATTGCGTATAGCGACTAATCCCGTAGATGGTGCGTAGCAGCCATCATACGATACACTATCGAACAGAGCATCGAAAGGCAAGCTGGCACATTCATCTGCCTTTGGGTACAACGTGGCAGTAGGGAATGGGAATCTTGAGACTTGAGTTGAGCAGTAAGGGTGTGGTACATACGCGATATCGAAAGCGGAGGTCGAAGGCACGGCTATGCGGATCTAAAAGGGTCGCGAAAAAATCGTGAAAACTAGATGAATACAGCCCTGCGAATATTGTAAGGAATGGACTTGAAAACTTACAAAATTTGAGATCCATATTACGTCCATCTGCTATGCGGGAGAACAGGCCCTCTAAAAGATAAATTTAGGATCGAACGAAGACGAGATTTACAGGGCTGGCCAGAGTTTCCGTACTTGTTCAGAGTCACAATGATAACTATGCGGGGATGGAACCGCTCCGGGTGTCCAGTTTCAATAAGCCTTTTAAAAGGTGGTAGCTACACCACGGTAAGTGCATTTTTCAGGGACCTTCAGGAGCAACACGCGCATGCACCGCGTCGAACATGGCTGGTACCTATTAAGTATTTGAGAGGGGGGGGGGGGTCATGGATAGAGAATCCCAGGTTTTAGAACCAGTATCGTACCTTGAGAGCTTCGGTCCAATTAATATTATTGTGCCGACCAGCGGCCGGGGATGGAAGAGGTGAATAACGCAAAAATGTCAAGGCCAAATTGAGGACAAGGCTCGTGTGACTTTGTAGCCTTTCCTGTCACAGACTCCTTTTCTTGTGAACGCCACTGTCGATGTTGGTCGCCGCCAATTTGTTCTCTCCTCAGCATGCAAATAGGCAAGAATTTAACCTCCCTGATCCGACTGTATGTACACAATAACCCTTAATAATTCGGTCTCCTGTATTTGTGCCAAGTACCCCCAAGTACCACGACAAAGTTTGCTTGTCAATGTGTACGGCGCGTGCTGATGCCTGGATATCAAGATGGACAGGAGAAATGCACATTACTGTAAGGGATTCCGGCCTGCTGTAAGTCATTGGTCATGCTTTACTTAGCCTTGATGGGTAAAACGCTCAAAATATTCCGAAGGGATTGTTATTCGGTTGTCGCTGCCTTTGTACGTCCAGTTGTCGGGGGGCATCAGCGTTGACATGACGAAAACAATGACGCTCTCCGAGGATAATTAAAAAATCAGCGGGGTCGGAATGAGGTTCCGGCCTTTTATAAAAAAACGTGGTCCTCCTGGCCCTCGGCTTTCTCCCTTCATGTTATTCTCGGTCAGGATCGAGGAGCGATTGTAACGTGAAGAAAACGTTACTTTTGACCTTCTTATACCCCGCTTCTTCATCTTCTAGTTGCTCCTTGATGGACACCCCCGTTTCCCGAAACTGATACTCATCCATTCATTTTCTTCTCTTCGACGCTCCAGTCTGCTGGCCAAGCTGTAGCTTTGCAGTTTGGTAACCAGACCGAAACTTGCGTCCTGACGATCTGTAAAGGCCTTCACCCTATTCGATTGCCAGTTCCAGCGTTTAATGTCTCAGGTCGAGCCATGTTATTTCCACGCAAAACCGACTTCGCTTTTATGCTCCATCACAAGAACGGTACATATTGCCATGCCACATCATACTGCAAATGTCTTACATGCCACCTAGATTTATTTTCGATTACAAAAGTGGAACGAAAACAGCGCTAAGTCGTCGAGGGTAGTAGTTTCGTCCAATGCAGAGGGCTCCAATTCGGCATTTTTACTTTCGTGGTTCCGGGAGGAGACGAGGCGACAAGTTCAAGATGCGTATGTCTTTCTTTCCGTCCTTCATCGAATGTGACACCATGCTTAATGTCTACCGTCTGCAGGAGTGCTGACCAAGCAGGAAGTAGGACAACTGCTGTTTCACCCTCCACTGGTATGTTCCTCGATCCTTAACAGTTGGTCTCCATAGGTTGACGCTTTTGGTCTGCAGCGGCGTTGAGCTTGACTGGGGGCGGAAATACTTCATCACCCAGTGAGTTACTTTGACCCCGAGCTTTGTTGAACGGAAACTGAGGAGCCGAATTTGAAATCAGCTCATACTTCTCCAAACTCAAGTAGGGAACCGACGCCGACGCTTTCCTCTTCGACCTGTTGAGTTATCTCCCATGATTATTGACGCGAATGTCTGGACTCACGTTGAATCCTACCCCAGCCATATCGACATCGTACTCTCAGACATCCTCCTCTTCAATATTTTCAAAAACTTCCATTTCTGTGGAGTCGGCCACTACCGAAACCGTCTACTCGAGTACGAGGTTTAGCATCACGAACCGTGGTACTTCATCAAGCGTTTCAAGCTCTAAATCTTCATTGGATCCACCACAATCCCCATCCTCCACCCCAACTACGTCGACGGCGCAAACCTCCTCTCGCATCACAACTGAGACATTTACACCAGAACCTTCAACTTCAACTAGCTCTCAGGAGCCTCCGATGTCCTCTTCAATCACCGATTCACCGAGCCCGTCAGGTTCATCGAGCTGGAGTGGAAGTTCGACTGTCGATCCATCAATCTCGTCCGCGCCGCCGACCGCGATGTCTTCTCTACCTCCCAATTCGACAGATGGTGACTCGTCTACTATACCCCTTACGACCGTGTTTTCCTCGACGATCATCAGTATTACCTCAACCTCAATCATTGTTTTGCCTTTGCCTACCTCAATCGCGTACGTACGATCTTCGAATTCTTTCTTTTCTTATCTTCCCTTCTAAAGGCTGTTTATTTCTAGGACCTCAAGTGATGCCGAACCTCCGACCAGTTTTTCTTCAGGTTAACAAGCCGTCTATCTCCCCCTTCTAGTTACTTACCAGCAGGTTTATTGACAGACTCTTTTCCTTCAACGTCCAGCACAAATCCGATACCTCTACCAGTGACTCTAACAAGTACAAAATTCGTTACCATCTTCACCGATGGCGGTAGCAGCACAAGTTCAAGGCTCGGCGGTGTGCTTCGGACTGACGCGCCCATTCAAGCTAGGTAAGTCCCCCTTCGGACGACCAGGATTTCTGGTGCTAATCGTAAGCACAGTTTCGCTCGCAATACAGGGGCAGTCATCGCCGTCTCCCTCTCGGTCGCGGTTGCCCTCATCGTGGCAGTTTTGGTGACTTTTTTCGCTTGCAAGCGTTACAGGTCGAGGAACAATTCCTCTGGTTCTATGGAAAATATCCTTGCTCTCGCTCGTGAGGTATCTTGGAGGCGCCCTGTGGATGGCGAAGATGATGATTCCATCATCGGTGGTTTCGGCGGATCGCTCCCGCCTCATCAAAACGGGACCCTTGGTCGTCGAAGTCATAGTGGGGAAGGTGCATTCGACGGATATGGTGGAGCGGGTGACCAGATCCCGACTGAGCCTGGTGGGCAAGGAAGCGCGGAGAGCTCAAATGCTGGCATGGCTCCACCTCTCCATCCAACATTTGGAGGACAACCTTACATGCCCGGTTATGTCCAAACCAATCATGGGCCCGTTGCTCAGCCAAATTCCAGTCTTCCACGTTATGCGTCAGCCACAGGCCCAGATTCTTCACAGACTTGGCTGGGGATTAGCCCTCAAGCTTATTACGAGAACTCTGGAGGACAGAACCATATCTCTCCAGGCAGGAGCGCAGTCTCTCTAACCCTGGCTGGTTCGTCCTCTGGCGGACACGGTTCCTCGTCCGGAGAAGGCTCAAAGGCCAAACCGCACCTCCGAGTCTCGCTCACTGGTCCGAGGCCGATCCCTCCATCGGCCGACGGTCGTCGCCACAGTTCCGCCCCACCGACCGCATTTATGGGTGCACGAGAATCTTTCTTCGATCATGAACGCCAGCGTCACACAGAGCAATCCGACAGGGGTAGTGTGAGGAGCTTTTTGAGTCGACTGCGAAACGGTCGGCGAACGTCCACCCAGAGCCTCTCAACCATTCGAGGCGTCCGCCCAGCTCGAGGCTCGAAGGAGTCGCTAATATCACACGAACCATCCAACCAGTATTCACCGTCCCTTCTTAATCCTCCTATAACGATACCGCCGGCTCGTGCCATTCTGCGGTTCCCTCGTGGTGTCACTGGAAACAGCTATGCTCCGATGCCTCCAGAAATGACCGAGAGATATACTTCAGCTCCTTCTTCCGGTCTGTGGCCTCCGGTTACGCTGCCGCCTCCCCCATCCCCTGTGCCCACAGATAATTCGAGCATGGCGGAAGGTCTTCTCCACCCACGGCTTGGATTGGGTATGGATCATTTACAGCAAGCCAGCACTGCAAGCCTTCGAGATCATGAGGACTACACGCGGCCGATCAATGGGGTATGTTTTCCTCAGGTCTGACATCGTGACTTTCATTCTAATGCATTTTTTTTCTGTTTCTCAGCTTGTGAATAACCATATTCGGAGTACGACGACGTTCGAAATACTCGATACCAACGGGACCGAAGAAGGGCCATCGAAGGCTAGATGATATCCTTACTCGCTTTGTTCTTCGCTTTGGTTCTCGCTTTGTTTTTTACTGCTCTCGATGCTGACCCGTTTAATGATTTAATGAATTATACACTGACGAATATTCCATTTACTGTATGGCTTTGGGCCCCTTTCAATTTTTCCTGAGCTTCCTGGATCTCTGGGATTTCCAGATCTGCTTTCATCGGGGTCCTGATTGTAGTCTTTCGTTTATGTAGCATTTTGGAGAAGGCGGAGTGAAATCAAATGTAAATTGTAGTTTGTACGACCACTCTCTACGATCAGTTATGCGTAATTCGCACTCTAAGGAAGCAATTTCTTGGCGACAGTTTCCCAGATTGCGACGGGATTATTGACACTTCAGATGTGTTAGCTTGACGAGTCTTGCACGGTTCAGACCACGACTTACATGTCGGCGGTTATGGGAAGGTTCAAGTCGGCAGGCCGAGATTGCCATTCTGCAGCAAGGAAAAAAAGAGAGATAATCAGCGATGCAATCCATTGAACTCGATTAGCTTACCCTCAGGTTCAGTTGGGTCATTAACACCGAACGCTAGTCTCCATGTGATGCCTTGAACGCCATTCACAAGTCTTGAAATGTGGCGCGCAAATTAATGAAGATGGACGACGAAGATGAGCTTAAAACGTACAAATCGGGCGGCGCCAAAGCGTTGCTCTTCAGCTTAGTACTCTGTTGCACGTTGTTATCGTGTGAAGCTTAAGCTGTAGATTCCCCGGGCGTACCTTGATCTCCGTGTCCATTGTCGAGAAGTCAGTTGACTGGCCACCGACGATTCCACAGTACTGTTGTTGTACGTCGCGTTTACCGCCAAGCACGACAGTCTTCGATCCTTCTTTTTTGTTCATCGTAATCTAAAAAGAGGGGAGTGTAGCGCGTCAGCACCTCATTGAAGACCGTTCGAAAGCATGTTCGTCCACATACGCTGAACAATGAGCAAGAACTGGCGCATCTAGAAGGGGAGATATATGAAGGATGCATGGGCGTAGCGATAGGATTTATGGATTACCTTCCATTGGAAACAATGACGACCTTTTTGGGATCGAAAAGGGCCTCAGGAGGAGGGGCAACCGGGAAATCACTAGCGGCGCATTCCTCCCCGAGCCTATATTATATGCTAATTTAGAACGTGTCCCAACGTTTCCAGGAGTGAAAAATGAAACCAAGTACCTTTGGCTGAACGCGTCTGCACGACCATTAATGGTAGTCAACACAGGTGGTTGGAGCCAGTCTGTTCCCGGCGCAAAGAACACATCACTGGCGTTGGCCCAGTTGATAGGGTTATAGAGGAGCTGGTTTTGCGGGTCAGCATTTGCCTGCGTAATTTGCTTTGTGATGAGTTGAGCCAAAGGACCATTTCGCGCTTTCGTGTCGAGTCCTGATTTTGGCACAGTAGTTGATTTGGGCCCAGCGATCTAGTCGACTCGGTGGGTTATCCAATTCTTAAGGGATACAAAGAATTTGACGAACGATGCGATGTAACCACTGAAATCGAGTCGGTTAGCGCTTGAAAGGTTACATCAATTCAAATTACTTACATGGGCAGCACAAATGAACCCTCCACCATTATTTGACTATCGGAGTTCTCAGAAATGCGAAAACCAGTACAATACGACTTCGAGATTGACTTACTACGTCAACGATCAGCTGCGTGGCGCCCAAAGATTTCAAAGAAACTAATCCGTTTAACATGCCAAGGAGGAGTGCGTTGAAGTTGGTATCCGAGAAACTTCCCAGTGCCATCACACCAGTCTTACCATCGTTGAGCATATAGAACTGCGAAACACCTCGACTTCCGTTAATCGCGGGCAAGGACGGTTGAAGAACGGGCGGAAGGATGACATCGGAGGGAGGAGCGGTATCGAGGATGACGTTCAAGGGCTGTTTACGTGCCACCTGAGGGGAAACCGGAGGTTGCTGCTGGAATTTGCTCAAAGGGGTCAAGCTACCCGAACTGCTAGAGGATGTAGACGTTGCGTAAAGGTCGACACCATTCGTTCCAGCAACGGCAACGCAATTATTGGCACGCCAGGAAGCGGTATCCGTGAAAGCGACGGTGGCAGCACCAATTCGGGCGCGATAAGGCAGCTTTGGAGACACTCAGGAAAATTGCATGGAAGTTTAAACGAAGGAGGAAACGTACCACAACGGTCTCGGGTCTGGTACTATTTATTCTTTGGATGGTCAGCACAACCGAATCGCTGAGTGGTAATGATTGTTGTGCGAAGTTGCCCATGACATAATTCCAGCCAGCGGCAACCCGCTGATAACTCGAGAAAAATCTGAAGTGCGTTCAATAATGCGAGCATTGCTGGTTAACGGAGAGAATGGAGAGAAAACGTACCCGTTCTGGCGGGTTCCTAAAGCCTGATAGCTGCCAGCTATTTGTGCGTTGGCGTTGACTGCGACGAATGGATCCTGTCCATTGATCAACAAGACTTTGGCACCTGAAAGCTGTCAAACGATGGGGGTTGACGTTCTTCAAACGATTCAGATATTGCAATCACGAACTGTAGCCAATTTTCCTTTGAGAGGGCCTGGTAGCGCGTTCTGCCAAACGTCAATTTGATCTGGGAATTCTGCGGACGCGACTGAGAATGCTTCAGGAGAAATATGAACGCTCTGGAACCCATGGCTGTCAGTCAGCAATGCTAAGGGTGTAGGCAGGTAGTTGGTAAAGAGCGCTGCAAGAAATGGCAAATCAGCAAAGCCGTGCATATACTGATATCGGCACGAGAAGGCGACAAACAGTCCTGTAGGTGATTGTTGCATCAGTAGAAATCACGAGGGATTTTCATGAATACATCCTTACATAGCAAGAGTTGATCCATACGCAATGACCATCATTTAAACGTTTCAGGGTACGAGAGAAATCGATATGGAGGTCGTAGTCAGAACGATAGGATTGCCGTTCGATTCGCGCAAGGTCTCCCAGCAGATCCTCGTGGACATCGGCGGTGAAGGGTGCCGGAGCTCTGAGCTGGTAGTTGACCGAGGTGTGGAAAGCCAAAGTCTTGTTAATGACTTGTACAATCTTCAACAAGGCTGACGATTAGCAACCTTCCATGGAGCGTGGGGAAAGTAGAGAAGTCGTACGTTTTCCTTGATCGCTGGGTTAACTTTTACAGACGTGAAGCAAGCTCTGAGGTCCTTCGGCGCAACCCATTTCTGTCCAGCGATGGCGGCACACGGGTCTGAGGCATGTGGAGGTTGAGCATACACGGCCGCTAGACTGGCGACAATAAGAAAGGAGAGTGGGAAGACCATCGGGGGATGACCGTAAGAGAGGCGCCACGTAGCATTCTAATTCGCTTTAAAGCCTGAGGAAACTCAACGCTACAGCAAGGGAAAGCGCGGACGATAACCGAGAACCATGTGGCGCGATGGCTCTCTGACCAGGTGTGATCGCTGGAAAGGCATAAGGACGGCTCTTAATTATTTGGAAGCATGTGGTCCGCTCGAACAGTGAATTCCTGCGAGTTGCCATGGCTTCCATGGATCCAGAGAACCGCGGAATTGAACATTCGCGCTGGTATCGGCAAAATTTCTGTGAAGGTGGTACTTATGGTTAAGGACGAGTCGACAAGAGGATCAAGGTATAGAATCATCCATTTCAAATGCCGCAACTTTAGAAATTGAAACCGAAATTGACGGGGTGGAAATAGGCGTCGAATGAATGCAGTGGGAAAGAGAACCGCTCAGTCGTGAGATTTCGATGAACTAATAGGGGAATAATTCACTTTTTCGCCTGGACGGTGAGATATACCCGTGTACCGGGCGGCAATTGTCGCAAAGTCGCGCAGAGTACAGAGCATCCATACACCCCACATTGCCATGGGACAGGAAACACACGGTTATGTCCCATGTTATCGAGCAAATGGTCAAAAGCCTCACGACAGCATGGCAGTATCGTCCGCATAGGACCTTGAAATGTGCATGTGCAATTGGCCGGACTCCGGGCCTCAGCGATGTAAGGTCGGCCACCAAATGGTGTTCCGCGCAAGGAGCACAAACGGGTTGCAGCCAGGCTGGGAACCCCTGGCGAGTCGGCGAGAGGAAGAGTTTCGATCAGCATAAAAACAAAAACAGATAATAAAAAACTGGCCTCGGCGCCAGTGGCCAATTGTTGTCCCCGAAATGACAGCGATTGGAATAATATAAATCGTGAAATTTAATGTGCTATATAGTAATTGTATTCAGTCGCAAAGCTTAAAGCAAAATAGGAAAACAGATACGACGAAATAATTTATAGCCCCATGACCGAGACGGAAGACGAGATAGTGATGTGATGAGGACGTTTTAAAAAAACCCCGAAAACCTAGTAGACGAAATGGGACAACCAAAAGCGACGAGATGTTATCGAGGATAGGATTGAGTGGGATGTGAAAGTGCAATTTTACTTTTTTTGCGAAGCTTCTGGGTGAAATTCTTCGCTTTCGCCAACCACCCCATATCGGTGGTTGGTTTTGAACCAGCCAGCGTGTTTCTTGATGTCTGGTTGCGCAAACCACCACGAGCCACCACACTGGATCGTCTTGAAGTAGTCAAGACCGGTGGTTCGCCGGCCTCCCGTGGGGATTCAACGGTTGCCTCTTCCACAGAGACACCGATGACGACAGCGGGCTCTGGGTTCGCGGTGCTCCGAGTCGGGATAAAGCTGGCGGAATGTGAACGACTTAGCCGTCGCGGAATCATCTTTGCGGAGATAGTTTGCCGCCCAACGATATGGTGCATTTGAGTAACATGGCTATCATCCTCGATATAAGCCTGGTCGTTGGAAAACGCGGAGGCTCCAGACGCGACCGAATATGTGCTACCTTTCTAAAACAACGATAAAATAAGTGATTGAAAGAGTAGGTAGCACGAACCGCAATCTGAGATTGATAAAATGGCGATTTCGAGGCGAGGTTCGGTGTGAGAGGAACTTGACTGTTCGACGTCACAGCCTCGTCGGTCGGCTGTGAAACAATATCAGTTGTTGAACATTAGGAGGTCCGAGAATTATACCTGGCCTATACGAGAAATAGATATGCTGCCGCGCCTGCGCTCCTTAGCTTTTCTCGCCGTGGCGAATTTGTCTCCAACGGGCACTCCGTTGGTGGTGTTAGGCCGAGATGCATTCGCATATTCTGCGGCTTGAGCCTTTCGTTCGCTTTCTTGTTCTACTTTCTCGAATATCTGAACAAACTCGTAAGTATGCAGTCTGTCATGGACGCATCTGACCACCTGTGGACACGTACCTTTTCCAATGGCTCTGGCACCTCCATGACCTTCCTCCGAGTCGCAGCTCCTCGACAAACAAGATAGCAACAAAGCGAGGGAAAACGTTCCCAAAGACTCTAACGGTGTAGGAAACAAAGCAAGGACATTGAGTGGTGGGATCACACGCTGTTCAGCAACTTTTCGACTCTCTGGCCCCTTTCTTTTCGGGGATGTCTAGAATCCCCCGCATTTTCATTTACATCTCCGATTGAAAGTGCGGTTTTAGGCTCCGCGACACTCAATCAACTCTGGTCAGAATGATGGCGATTCAATAATTGATCGCAGATGGCGCGGCAAAGGACGACAAAACAGTACCAGACAGTCAAAACCAGTTCATACATGATTGACCTAAATTTAACGGCTATGAGAGTGTTCAGAATGTACTCCAGCTAGGTCAAGCACTTCCTCTTCTCCTCTTCGTGGGCTGAGCATGCTCTCTATCTTGGCACTCCAGATGACCTTGGCCATCAATATTTATACTGAATTGGCGCTGGCAATTGCCTCGACTATGCCATAGTATGCCATGCGTGATTGTGAAGACTGGTATGAAGAAGAGTTGCTTGATGGAGAGTGGGAACATAAATTGATGGAAAACCTTCGGCTGTCATTACCCCCAATTTATGTCTGGGGCGATAGGTATGATTTCACACTACTGATGCAAAGGATTGATGTTCTATCCTCGAACCCCTTCCCCACTTCCGCTTCCTCAGCCCCGTCTCCAAGCCATCCGTCTTCCCCCCTTCATTTCGCGCTTCCGGGAATCTCCCGGTACAGTATCCTCCCAATATAATTCTAACAGAAGGGCATTACGATTGAGACAACAGGTATCCTTGAATCCAGCGCCATCAGGACACGATATTGAGCATCTAACCGGCACGTTGCGTATATATAGCTTTTATGTTTCTTGAAGGCATTCTCGGTTTTATTGAGGAAATGGTGGATGTTGTGAGGCGGTGATTCCCGAGCGTCGGGATTTACACTAGCGCTCACTGTGTGAAAAATACTGAATAAATTATGGAATACAAGCGTTAAGCGCCAGTCCATTGGTCTAGCTCCCTATTGCTTAAGCTCAGGCTCTGCGAGAGAATCGAGAGTTATATATCTGGCTGCGGAAATTGGCTTCGACGCTCCCGTGACACATATTCACTCACTGATTGATGGAGACTGGAACCGGGTACTTAGTAGTTGATGGAGGCACTTATATTGTAACCGCAGATGCGACATGTACTTATTGCTCAATCGCCCAAGAATAGCATAGATGATCAGATACAACAATCAGATACCAGCGACGAAATAAGAAAAGCCCATGGCGGGAAGAAGAACGGTCGACTAACAGAGAACATGTGAGTTCTTTCATTCCATACACTCAGCCAGGAATCCGCAGTGGCACAAAGATTACATTATCAGGGCGCTTATAGTGGATGGACATCCTCGGCCCTATTACTCAGATTTCTTTGTGGCCTTTATTGAGAACTGCATGGAGGCTAAGTGGAGCGTAAGTAATATTCTGTAAAATATATTTTACGATGCCGGATCATAGTATATATATCGCCATGATATCGAGCCCATCCTCGTCAACTTGAAATTGTCCCGCTAACACCGGTACCCCATAAGTTAAATAAACCACGGATCTGCGGTCAGAGGTACACACCTACAGTATCTCTAGCACTACTTGTTAACCGGCAATTCAAGCTTCATCTTTCCATCTTCAAGCTTGTTCACGATGGCAGGCTTATCGACGTACTCCGTATTGAGGCTGCTCGCAACCACTGAAGGCGACCCTGGCGACCCATTGACCCTTGCGTTACGAAAAGCCTCATCCGAATCAAGGTTTTTCAGGTCGCCCTTGGGTGATTGTGAACTGGGTTGTGGTAAAACATCTTGTTCGCGTCCGGAGAACAAGTCGGAGACCTTTGAGGTCAATTCTTGAAGTGATTTCATTACCTATAGGCCGGGTTTTACAATAGGATATGAGCCTTCATGAGGATTGGAGAAATGGGACACGTCGACTGACTGGATAAGTACTGATGGATGGTGGTAAGTAAGTAGTAAGTATCGCCTGACTACGTGGTAGAATGAACGTTCGTCGAGTTGTTGTCAGATATAGTTGTATTGTAAAGGAGCTTACGAAGTTAGAACTGCGCAATGTGCATCAACGTGATTCAACGGACGTCGGGTTCCTTCGCCATCAAAACTCATGGGGGCGGTGTATAGGTCGACAAGGAAATTGGATATGTATTGGATATCCATGCGGAACAGATCGTAAGGAACTGAAACGAATGATGGAGTCGTTAGGTTGGCGCCCGTTGTGTCGAGCGTTCCCAGCGATCCCCATTCCCGAGCGCTTAGCTGTATAATTAACTAAAATAAGATACTTCATTATTGACTATCACTCCCCGGACTTTCTCAACAGACGTTATGCAGCGGTACTTATGGGGAGTCGAAGGAATTTGTCAAATCGAAATTGTCGTTGCCCCTGACCACCACGATCCTCAGGCTACAATCGCTATTTGATATCTATACAGCGTCATTCAACTGACCATGTGGGTCGTAGGTGCGTCCGGGAGCAGCGCTCCTATTCAATCCAAACGTTCTTAAGGAAGCCGTCGAGGATAGAGATTCCGCATTCTGCTGGTCAGAACAAACTCCCCCCACCCCACCCTCGCAAAACAACCTTCCCCAGTTCATCATCATGAAATACCTCACTCCCGCATTTTTCGCTTCATGGGCATTGCTCGTTCTCTCGACAGCAAAGGCTGGACCCATCCCCGCCATGTCGGAACTCTCCCAACGTGAACCAAGCGACAATATTTACGATGCTCGCCAACTTTACGACGAAGACTCCTTTGCCTTCGCTCGCGATCTCGACTTCGACTTGGCCCTCGAGCGACGCAACTTCGAGAGGGACTTTGATGAATCAATGGGACTCGAAGCTCGAGGATGCGGGTTTCCGCCGTGTGGCAAGAAAAAAAAGGATCCGGAGAGGAAAGCCAAATATCATACGGGTAACCCAAAGCCCGAGACGCCTGTGGGGGAGTTTAGGCCGCTCACTGCTGGGAAGAAGGATGACTATTTTGGGTAAGAAAATGGTTGCAGTTGAATGTTACATAGGCTCTTCTAACAAAGATTTTCAGAAACTGGCAGAAAATGACCAAAGGCGTCGACAACCCTGCTGCTGGAAAGGGGAAAAAGAAGGCCTAATAAATTACGTACCCTCGGGAAATCCTAGACAGAGTATTCCAATGGGGGAGGGTGAAGGGGATAGAGTTAGAGTTTACGATGTTGATTCAGAAATAAATTTCTAATTCCACTAGTTGGCGAACAAAGGGCAAGAGCGCTTCCATCGTGAATGTTTTAATTAGCAATGGGAGTATTACTCAGGCGACGGCGGTCTTTCTATCCGAATTCGCGCGATCAACTTCTCATCTCTGCCTTCATTCATCGCCCTGACCTCCTGCAATAACCTCGTAAGTTCCATCGTACGCCCATTTCCAGCAGGAAGTGCAGGAAAGCTCGACTCGTTGATCTCCGATCCCCATCCTTCACTATCGTCGTCATCTTCGTCATCGTCCTCTTCCTCGTCGTCTTCTTCTTCTTCTTCCTCCTCCTCTGATTCGTCATCTTCTTGGCTCCCCTCTGGATCTTCATCAGGAAGCGTTCCAAGAACCTGTCCCGTACAGTCCTCTAACCTAATCCCAAATGACGCAAACCGATTCCACCACTTGTTCCACCGCTCGTAACCCCCGTTCTCCATTGAAGGCCCATTCTCCTTATTCAGATCGCTCAACATGTTCCGGCTAAGCGCTCTGACGCGTTGTAGTTTCGGGAAATTCATCTTGTTCAGCGCCGCTACATTGAGGTCGTTCGAGCGGCACGTTACCCGTGATCGTACAGGATCCAGTGTGATGATGGCAGCAGCGAAGCCCACGCCAAACGCATGCGAGAGGCCATGCAGGCCGATGGTGGTGATATTTTGGTGTGGGCGGGTGGTTAGCTCGCTCGCAACGTCGTCGTGTGGCATCACGCGCCAGTCGGCGTTGAATGTGAAGGTGGAGAGATTGGGGCATAAATCTAAGATCGTGCGCACGTCGAGATGGGGGCTGACGTTCAGATCGAGGAGACTGAGATTAGGTCCGTGATTCTTGAGAAATTCAACAATGTCAGGAATGTCTTGGACACTGGTTCCCGAGTCGACGGAGAGGTTGCATAACGCAGGTAAATCCCAATCCGTACACTGTTCGACGATCTCTTCCACATAACCCCGGAGTGATAGTTGTTTTAGAAAGGGTAAAGTGATGGGTAAATTTGCCGCCGAGCCGAGATTCGCTATTTCGTGTATACTGGGAACGGGGGTTTCGAAGTCCAGATGGACGGCAAGGAGGAGAGGTAAAGAGTCAAGGGCCCAAATAACCTTTGCGAGTGCTTCCCCAGGGACATTCCATTGGACCGTGTGCAGTTTCCTAAATGCGTGGGTGGCAAGAGCATCCACTACAGGTCCGAAAGCGTTTCCCATTGGCCGTTCTATAACAAAAATCTCCAAGTTGGGGCACTGGCTGACGACGGATATGAGCGCGGTATCCATGTCTTCAATGGTTGCACTGCGACTTGGAGAGGGATGATACCGTGACACGTGCATCCGTCGCGTCCACCAGGTTGGGGAGGTTGTCTGGGGATCTGAGGTTACGTCGAGGAAGGTGGAGAGCGAAATCATCTTCGCTGGATCGCTGAAATACAGACAGCGAAAGAGGAATTCAGATCCTACTCCGCGCCATTGGCGACACGTAGAGATTATCGCCTGAAAAATAGGTCATTTTAACTGGTTTGAGGAAGCATAGTTCGAAACGCACTTTCTTTGTAGCGTAACTCCTCCGCTGGAGCACGTTCATGGCTTCTCGGGGTGACCTGAGCCTCCACTCGTTTACAATAATATCCCTGTACCATGCGGATTCGGCCATAGCTGTTGGAATACCGGGAAGAAAGAGGATGTCTTCATCGGCAGCGAGGTCGAAAATTTGTGACCAGATTTCAGACGGTAGCTCAGGCATTCTGAGCGCCGATGGATGACGGGATAATTAGTAACAGAATAATTAGTAGCGGATGTTGGAAGAAGATGGGATGGATGAAACGTCAAACGTGCATGATTGATCAAGTCAACCAGTAAAATTCACGCGCGTTGGAGGCGCGTTTGCACCACGTGATTGTATTCAACATCGGCATTCTTCAGTACTGACAGTTAGGCTCGTGACCAGCCTGTATATGAGTATCGATAGGGTTGCGGGTTTACCAATCAATGCGCTGGGTGTTTATCTGCCAGCCGTGGCAGATAAATTCCCGGCAAGCTCCGGGCAGATAACACTTGACTGTAATACCGTATTTATGAGACCTGTACTGACTCTCCCTCTCTGTAATTTGGAAAATATACATAGGAGAGTATCTTCGAAACATTTGCCTCTTAACTATTTCGAAAAAATGCCTTGGGGCGTTGTAATTCAGCAATGTCAGATAATGGCAGATAACTCGTGGCTATGCAGCCACGTGATCTCCCGGCATCCATTCCTCCGCGTCGCTCTAGGGTTGCGTGTAAAACTCGGGGTTTTTTTACAAAGTGTAATTTACATGTGTAATTTACAGTAATTTACTAGTTTTTTACCGAACCGGATATCAGCTCTGTAAAAAATGTAAATAATTCATGCACGTGATGTGGATTTGAACGCAAGGCATGTGTGAAGAAGGGCAAGATGAGTGAGCTGGCAACAGCCACGATTGGCGAGGTGGGTTAAGCGGCCGCCCGCGGTGACTTGAATTGAATGCTAGCAGGTTTAGACAGCTGTAGCACCCTCAACGTTGTTACATTTCTCCTTCCGGAAATAGTCACGTGATCATCGGCGTGCACGTGCTCGGGGAAAAAATTGTAATTTACAGGGTAATTTACCTTATTTACACTTGGCAAAGATCGCCCTCGTAATTTACATAATTATATACCTCGGCTGAGTTTTACACGCAACCCTACGTCGCTCGTCATTGTTGCCTACATCATGGCTTCCACTGCTGATAGTAAAATCTGAAAATATTTGAGAGGAGAAATACCATGCCAAAGAGAGTGATGGCAGAGAATCAGAATCTACGAGCGAAAATTGAGCTTTAAGGGTCTATATTTTCTTGGAACCGGCTTGAGACAGCAGTCTCAAGCCTCAAATCTGAAGAAACCGCGCGCACCTGCGCGCGAAAAAAAATTTACGCACTTTCACAGTACAATGGCAGTGTTTAATGACATTGTAGCAGCCCAATTGGCTATAAACTTGTTGCTGGAGGTTCCTTATGAGTCTCTCTATTCTTCCTTTTCTTTAATTCTTTTTTGCATCAGAACACCCGGCCTATTGATGTGAAAACCGGGTTGCGTGTAAAACTCGGCCTAGGTTTAAAATTATGTAAATTATGAGGGGACTTTTTACCGAGGGTAAATAAGGTAAATTACAGGGTAAATTACAATTTTTTTCGCGGAGCACGTGTTTACTACTGGGTCACGTGCATTTTCGGCGGCGAAAATGCAAACGACGTTGAGGACGCTACAGCTCTCTACACCCACTCGTCCAACTCAAAGTCACCGCCAGCCTCCTCGTTATCCACCTCCACATTGGCAGCGGCTGCCATTTCGTTCACCTTGAACTTCTTCACGCGCGAAATGGGTCCATCTGCGAGGATCTCAGCGAGCTCATCCGAGCATAAATCAATCTCGTCGTCCTCATCAACAGGCAGCACAGCACTCGACGGGGGCGGAGTGGAGCCTTGCGGGTTCAAATCCACATCTTCCTCATCCTCTGATTCATCATAGTTCGCCCCTGCTGCTGCCTCCTCCCGGCCCTCGTCGTTGTCTATCGGACGAAGCAAACGCTCGACGTTGAAGAATTTGATGGTCGGGTTAGGGCGGGCACTCTTCCGAAGCTATAGATGGGAGGAAGAATGAGCTTGCAGGATCCAATGTCAAATGAAATGTGCGTACTCTTGGTTTTGTTTGAACGTAATAAAACGATCTGACCTGAGTCAATGCCATGACCACGTTGACCTTCTGGCGATTCCGTTGTGCCGTGTTAATCATTGTGATAGCGGACATGGTACGTTCATCACCCATTGAGTGTGGAAGAGCCCCGAAGAGCTTAATGGCAATGGCCTGTAAAGGTGCGGATCAGCAGTGTGCAGACGCGGAAATTTACTGACATGAAACTCACCGCCAGAATCCCTGCATGCTCAGTCCCTTCAAACGCCATCCACCACTCAAGCGGACTCTGGCCGACCATCAGTGGCGTAGTAAAGGGATAGGCCCCTTGCGCGTAGGCAATGAACTGTGTTTGGTAAGCCTTTCCGAATGCCTTTGGCTTCTCCTTCCATTCAGCCAAGAAAGGGTCGCAGCCATGGTGGATCTCAGCAATGAGCAACGTATGAAGATATCGGCCCACTTGTAGGAACGTTTTCGGGTTGCGAATACCAGGTGGCACTTTGGCGGGGGCTTTGGCGGGGAGGGTAATATTGAAAGTGAGAGGATTGGGGTTCTTGAGGATCGACGACCGCACGTAGTCTGTGAGGATATTTAATGATATAATATCTTTGCAAATTCACGACAACCTACTTGGATTGAGATAAAAAGCTGAGAGATGGACGTTCGTGGGCCCGTAAACAAAGAATTCACGCCATCTCGACACCATAATCCCACGAATTTGGCCGCAAACTTCGTCAGGAAGACATGCGGTTTCGAGGGTTTGTTTCATCTTGGCCACAACGGCGAGCCAATACAAGTAGACATCAGCGGGGTTGGTCGAGTTCGCTTCGAGACATTCAATAGCGCGTGCAATACCTTCACCGGTTGCGATGAACTGCGTTATGTGGATCTCGAACTGGAGGGTGGCTTGGGTATTTTCGATGAAGACGTGCTGATATTTCTAGCAGAGAGTCAATGTTCTCATTTCACAAGGAACTTAGAGAGCGACTCACTGGGATATCAATTCTTTCCGATGTGGCCAGCTGGCGAATGGCCCGGAGGCACCTCAGGACTGAGACTGACGACCAGACGAGCGAGGAGAATCTGGTCTTTCCGATACTCTCAAGACCGGGCCCAAGCTTGAGTTCCTCGCGTAATTCCCTGAGTAAGTCCTTCGACGCATTGGAATTCTTGAAGTACTTGATAGTTCTCCGAATAGTCTTAATGGTCTAATGGTAGGTTAGATACGTTGAGCTCCAAAATCAACAGTAGCTCCTACCAAGGTGAAGTATGGCAACGAAGCAATATCTTTCCACGTATTGTTGAGGTGATGCGCAGGGTCGGGAAGGTTTAGGACATGGGGCAGCTGTGAGCATATGATTTCTCGGGCAACGCGAGTGTTGCCTGTGTTATCTGACGAAACTGATCCGATACGTTCTTTTCCATTTTCGTCTATTGACTATAAGTGAGGTAAACGGTAAGAAGGTACTTGGCGCTTAGAGAAAAGATGATGACTTACCCGCATTACAAGCTCTGCGATCCATACTCCTGTGTGTGACTCGCGAGTTCCGTCCTGTCCCTCGAGAAGCATAACATCTCGAGCGACTGTTGTGGCATGTACTGTGTAGAGGGACTCGCCGTTCCTCAATGCACCGCCGTCGAACGAGATACTGACATGTCGTTGGGTCCGCAAATGGTCAAGTTGAAGCTTGCGGACACGTTCTTGCTCTGACATGATATGGTCGTCCATAAGGAGTGTACGCGAGGCTGGAACGTAACTTGGTAAAGCGATTTTGAGCATGTCTTTCCACACATCGAGATCGGCAATGGTTGGGGGAAGCCGCGCGATGCAGAATAACTTGACGATCGCAAGGTTCATTGCACGATGAGTTTTCCGTCGACCTTCAGGACCAAAGAAACCATCACCCCGTGGTAGCAGCTGTAGATTGTCGGAAGCCTTGATGGGAAGGGGGGATCCACGTAGAGAGGTGAAAGACGATTGAGAGCTCGCGATGGATTGGGAAGAAAATGTCGTTTGAACACCTTCCTGAGCTGCAGCGTTATCGGCAGCGACCAGTGCCCCAGGCAATTTGCTTGCACTCTCCGAAGATGCAAGGTGACGCTGCTCTTGCGTCAACTTCAAACATCTCTTTGCGTGTGCGAACACCCTGATTGTTGTTCGTGGTGCCCATCGCTTTGGACAACCAGTGCCTGCACATCTATATTTGCGTGGGGCGCCTCGTGGTGTGCGTACCTCAACCGTCAACATGTCCATAACATTGTGACGAGGACGGCCTACAACCCTAACCTCTTCATCGGATTCGACATCATCTGCATGCGTTTCAACTTCGGTTACAGTATCTTCAGCGTCAACGTCTTCATATTTCTAGCATCGAAGGTTAGCATAATTTAGATCTATGAGATGTCGCAAAAATACTGACTCGTTTCTTGTCCTGAGTGCCCTTCAGGTTTCCAAACAATGGCGCCTTTTTTATCTGAAAGATAGGAGCAATGATGGGCGCCGCCTTTCCTTTGACTTTGCGCTTCTTCGGCTGTGGCTTCTTCGGTGATACGGAGAGTTGTTTCAATGCCTTCGACAAATCAAGAACCTTCGCATTAGGTGGTGGGGTGACTGGTCGCTGTTGTAGCAATGAGAGTTGAAGAGGCGAAGTCAAAGGGAGGGCGCAATCGGTAGGTAAATTCTTAGAGAAGAGAGTTGGAACTTGGTTAGTACGAGTGAAGTCTAGAAACACAAAGGCACACTCACAATTTTGTTACACCTCTCGATGATTTTCCGTAACATTCCCATTCGCGCAAGGTCTCCAAAAACAGGATCGGATGTGTTTTCAACCAGCGGATATTGTTTGAGGAAATAGTGGGCCAACCCATTGAAACTGTACATACCGCAGCTCCACGAATCGATGCTGAAGTTCTGCAGAGGGCAAGGGAGAACACCATCATCGAGTTCCTCGGGGTCCTGGAGAGAGGGAACATGCTGGGAAAGGAACCACCGTAACGCGGAAACAATGCGGGTGTTGATGGGTAGTTGGGCAGGATCCCCATATAACAAATCTTGCAGGGTGATATCGACCGCAATTGCGACCCAATGATTGCCATTTACGTGAAAAATGCCACCCAGTTCACTATTTTTGGATAATCCTACACCGAAACGGTGCAAGAATGTGGTGCCATTCGGATCATAGACTTTCTCACCCGTCTGAGTTTCATCATAGACTTCGAGAATCCTTCTTGACAATACAGTGGTTAAAACATGGAAGTTACGACGGGGATGAATTAGTTTGATCTCTGCTTCGAGAAGGTAGAGCATTAAGTCAACGTGCTCGTCTGATAACCATCCACGAGAAAGAAAACCAAGGAGAGCTGACTTGACAAACTGGGTTCGGTTGGTGGAAAGTGCCGGAAGGTTGCCGGACCATGACACCCAGGCCAACGCCTCCCAGGTAGCACGGACTTGGTCCTGGAATAGCTTGAGTTCATCCCTCTGGAGCCAGGTAAGCGCTCTCTCCCAGGAAATACGGGCTGGGTGGACTATGAGGTGGAGATCACTCCAGAAGTGAAGGGACCAAAGGGGTAGTTTCTCTGAAACCCCCGGAAGGGTGAGAGATTCTGCGCCATCAAGCCAGCATTGCTTCGCTTTGTCGAGAAGCTTGGCAATTAAGCCCTTGGGCGGAACGAGAACCTGTTTAAGAAATGTCACCAATCTGCAGCATGCCAAAAAAAGAAAAAGACCTTTTTAAGCATTCCGATGTCATTGACAGGTTCGGAAGGGCTAAAAAAAGAGAAAGTCCAGGCAATATTGGAATATGCGTCCTCTCCAGAAGAAATTGGCGGAAGCTCCATGTTGACCAAATCAAGCACAGACATCTGTGGATTAGGGAGAAGGGTTTCCGAGTGGATTGTGGGCACCTTCAATTGATCTCGGACATAACCCTTAACATGCGCAGGAAGGTCGTCGAATTTGTGCTTCTTTTGTCGCCATGAGGCGTAGTCGGGATCGTCCATGTTCGGTAGAATACTAAAATGGTAGGACCGTCCCGACAATCAGGTTCAGAAAATTTTAGAAACTGTACAGGCGCTCGCACAATTCCGTCTCACGTGCAGGAAATATATACATTTTATACATACCCGATATCTGGTTTGGTAAAAAATTAGTAAATTACTGTAAATTACACATGTAAATTACACATTGTAAAAAAACCCCGAGTTTTACACGCAACCCTAAGTATCGATATACTATGACTGTCCACGAGTTTGTAAACTCGTGGGAGTTTGTAATAATCGATTTCCTCCTTGCCACGATAAGGTAGCCTCTTCAAATTTTGCAGAGTCATTAATAAACACAACAGAAATATGGCTGTCTGGTTTTTTGGGATGAAGAGCATTTTGAACGAGAGCAGGAATTTTTACAATGTCGCCATTACTTTTGATGGCCCAAAGTATGCGAATGTTGAGTCAGATCTAGTCCGATCGAATGGACCCCCTGACATAAAAATTGGTAGTTTCCTCTTCTAAGTATTGCAACCTACCATGTAAAATTCTGGGCTTGTACGCCACATCGCTCGAAGCATAATTGTGGAAAGATTGATTTTTGCGGCCTCAAACGTGACAAAAGTGACGCGAAACAGTCATGGACCTGAGCCGAAAGCCCTGCAAATTTTGACGTGACTTGGCGTTACGTTTTTTGCAATCTCCTGGAATTTCCGACTCTTCTCGATTGCCAGAGCTCTAGCATCGTCTCTCCCTCACCTATAAATACAAAAAAAATACTGTTATGTAGCCAGCTCGATATTACATAGTCTGGAAATATTTGAGGATGCGAGGATGGCTCCACGCCACGGAATGTTGCCATGAGTAAAAAGTTTACAAACTCGTGGACAGTCATAGTACAGGCTGGTACGTCTCGGAGAATTTTCGTGTTGCGTCCGATTTGCACAGCCACACAACCTGATATAGTAACCAGGCTTGATTCTGCCCTACCCTAAACTCACCGGCCCGGCTCAGCCAAACCGTGAACTCCATGTAACGTTCCCCCACCGGTGATATTCTGGTCCAAAAAAAATTATAGGCCTGTGTTAAGTCATACTCAACTCGATGGTCGCTTCAAAAGTTAGGTTTAAATCCTCTAAAACTCTCCATTGTTCAAAATACGTGGAGTAGCACACCGCATGACAGGATACAATTGCCCTGAAGCTCCAAAAAATCCAGTAGGGATAGATAGATATGGGATTGTGTATCACAAGCATAAATATTAAGTTTTAAATGCCGGAGACTCCTGGAAACGCGTCCTCGACGCGGTTTTGTAGAGCAGAATGTGACCATCGATTTAGGGTCGGGCAGAATCGACGTTACTATAAATGGATGTGGCTGTGCTAATCGGGCGCAACGTGGAAACTTTCCCAAATTTACCGGTCTGTATAGCGACAGGTTCATCACATCGACACCTTCATTACAGACGGTCACCGGTCTAACTGACAGTAGGACTTGCTCGTAATTATCATACACAAGTGTTCAGTAACTAACCCTACAGACGAAAAATCCAGAAGAAGGAAAGGAGGTTGAAGTATCAAAATTACACGAAATCGTGAGGACAGTAAGCGAGATGGAAGTACATATAACAATGAATCAACCTCAATGCTTTCCGCCAAAGCTTTCTTCCTCGAGTTGCAGTTCGCGAGATTCTTGAGTGAGCTCGCAGGGCGTGCAGCAGTAGGCGGAGCAGCAATCGCTGCATCCTCCGCCTTTGATGTTGTAGCGGCCTCGAATAGAGGTTCTTTGTGCCATCTACTCAAGAGGTGAGCATCCTGAAGTACTACCTACCACCCGGGTAGTAATAGAAGTAAACCCACCTGGAGGATCCACCCAAATCCACACCAAGCGATAAGACCGTGGATCATACAGTCGGAATTGCAGCATCCACCGCCATGTTCAGGATCGGGGTATCCTTTGGAGTTCAGGTGTTCATAACGGTGCTTAACCTGGCTGTAGACGATGCATGGGCAGAAGCAGGCGACGATACCTATCAGGGTCCATGTCATGAGCGCCGGGCTCGTAGAAAATTAGACGAGTACGGGAACTTACAAGTTCCGGCGTCGTCGCAGCATCCACAGAGCCCATTGCTCCATTCACGACCGTCAGCGCCCACTGGGAGGTTCTTGACATTACGGTTGCCAGCCGCCACCATCGCGGGCTGGGCTCCGGGTTGTTGAGTATAGGACATGTCGTATATGGTGGGTGATTGGGCAACTGAAAGAGAGGAGAGCTGTGGAAGGTACGAAAAAGATGAGGGGTAGAATATATATAAGAATTCAGGCCGCTGATGACTTTCTTTCGGCCTCGTAACCCACGGTGCGGTATGTTTGTTTTTTTTTGCGGGCGCCAGGGTCTTTCATATGTCTGACATGTCTGAATGGAGATGCCCTCCCCAACGTGTTCCAACCTGTATCGCTTGGGTTTCTGTCCGCACAGCCTGTAATTCATGGAACACAAGCTCCGGGAGGAAGAAGGCTAACAGATATGTTGCTTGACACTGGAATTTGGGCAAATCGCAGCGGGATTGACGCCATGTTGGGGAAAGGAAATGGGAAAGAATAAAGAATGCAATGCTTACTTCCACCGAATTTGATTTTCATGAGGCGTGGCCTGCCGTGGCGCAGGAGAGGGGCCGGGGCGCGAAAGGGGGCGGTCACGGCGGTGGCAGGCGATCCCCCTGCGCCGTAAATAAAATAACGACACAGACTCTCATAGAGTTGAATCTTGAAGCAGGTGCTGGTCACAAGATTTATTCGCCTAAAAATAAATGGTTTGAAATAGCCAAAACCAAACGCAATTTTGGCTGTCAATCAGCCCTAGATTCTGTCATCAAAAAGAAAACGAACCTTATGGGAGCTGGCTTCTACGTATATGCAATAATGGAGCGATCTATTCTTGATTCGGAATGTCGCAATGAAACTATCAGCGCAAGACGCGCCCACACATGGTTGTACACAAGAAGAAAGAGTGACTGGGCGAACCGACGGAAAAAACTCCGGGCCGGTAAATCTAGACCCTGACCGTCGAACATGCATGTTCCTCATTTTGATCATCTCGAGGTCATCTGTTCCACCAAAAGATACTGCTTACTATTATGTCGCGTTGTCCGTAACTCTTTGCCTGCTTTTGCCTCCCATTCCATCGTCGTAAAAGCTTTCGCCTGGCGGAGGTACGTCTTGTCCCAATCCTCAGGGGCCTCAACGTTTAACGTCAATGCTCAGCCCACACGTCAATGCAATTAGTCTTTCAATGGTGTCCACAGTGACCCACATCCTCACTCATCAGCCTCGCCCACGAACGGCAGCCTCGTTTTACTCGCTGATATTGCTATTCCGATTGGAAAACTATGTACGACGTCAACGGAACAGCTCGGGATCTTCGCAAGGAAGAGAGCGTAAAGTGGGCGCTAAGTGGGCGCAAGATCGAATTATATCATCGCATGTGTGCAGGCGGCAAGGACGATCTTCCTTTTCGCAGGATTTCCGGCGATAGGCGATTTAATTGATCTATTTTGCTTTACAGTGGCTGGTTGGGTGTTTGATTTCTCGGGCCTTCGCTAAAGAGCGATCTCTGGCATCCTGGCTACAGTTTTGGTGTAACGTAATTGACGGACTGGACATCTGGGCAGAAAGGCCCAAAGCCTCGACTTTTCAACGAGCCAAACTATCATATATGGTGTGGTCTACATGGTCTACGCGTCTCCTTGGTAGACATTCGCAACGCGTTGTCCGTCGAGAATCTCCTGTGCTAGGCGCACTACATATCCCTCGCATGAAACGTTCGTCGACTCTCGGGATCATACAGGCGTCCACGTGCTACTAATCCAGAGCTAGAAAAACGTACTCGAAAAAATCCCTAGCAAAAATCCCTCGCGTCGCACATACTCGTCATTAAACTATCGTCGGGCGGCACCCTTCTTCGCCTGGCTGGCTGCGATAACACCTGCTATGGCGCCCTTGACGACACCACCAGAGTTCTTCTGGTCCGCGGGCGCTTTCTTGTCATCTTTGTCCTTCGGCTTGGAGTCAGCTTGCGTGGCTGCGATAACACCAGCCATGGCGCCCTTGACGACACCGCCAGAGGTTTTCTGGTCAGTAGGCCCTTTCTTGTCAGCGTCCTTCTCCTTCGGCTTGGAGTCGGATTGCATGGCTGTTATAACACCTGAGATAGCGCCTTTAACGACACCGCCAGAGCTCTTCTGGTCCGCGGGCGCTTTCTTGTCATCTTTGTCCTTCGGCTTGGAATCTGATTGGGTGGCTGCGATAACACCTGAGATGACGCCCTTGACGACACCGCCGGAGGTCTTCTGGTCAGTGGGTGTTTTCTTGTCTCCATCTTTGTCCTTCGGCTTGGAGTTGGAGTCGGATTGCGTAGCTGCGATAACACCAGCCATGGCGCCCTTGACGACACCGCCAGCGTTTTTCTGGTCCGCGGGGACTTTCTTGTCTGGATCGTTCGGGTTCTGTTTGGAGACGGGCGTCTTCGGGTCGGCGGAGGCCTTCTTGGCTGCGTCGCTCGGCTTGGTGGCCGCGCCCTTCGAATCGGCGGACATCTTCTTGTCTCCGTCCTTGGGATCAGCAGAGGCCTTCTTGTCTCCGTCTTTCTCCTTCGCTTTGGTGGCAGGATCCTTGGGATCGGCAGACGTCTTCTTCTTGTCTCCGTCGTCGTTCTGCTTGGTGGCCGTGCCTTTGGAATCAGTGGGCGCCTTCTTGCCTCCGTATTTGGGATCGGCAGACGCCTTCTTCTTGTCTGCGTCGTCGTTCGGCTTGGTGGCCGCGCCTTTGGGGTCGCTGGGCACCTTCTTGTCTGCGGCTTTGGGATCAGCCGACGCCTTCTTGTCTCCATCCTTCTCCTTCGCCTTGGTGGCGGGGTCTTTGGGATCGGCGATGGTCTTCCTGTCTCCGTCGTCCTGCTTCTGCTTGGAGCCGGCGGGTTTTTGGTCGCCGGACGCCTTCTTGTCCGCGTCGTTCTGCTTCTGCTTTGAGGCAGCGCCCTTGGGATCAGCGCCCGCCTTCTTGTCTGCGTCGTTCAGCTTCTGTTTGGTGACGGTGGGCTTTTGTTCAGGGTCTTTCTTGTCCGCGAACGCCTTCTTGGGCGGGTCCTTGTTCTTCGCCGTCTTCGCCTGTTTGGCGAGAGCGGCCTTGTGGCCAGGGTCATTGGGATCGCCAAGCGCCTTTTGGTACTTCTGCTGCTTCAGGGCCTTGGTATGGTACGGGTTCCTGGGATCGGAGAGGGCGGCGTTGTAAGCTTTGACTTTCTTCTGTCTCTGCAGAGCTTTGGAATGGTAAGGGTTCTTGGGGTTCGCAAGGGCTTTCTGATATGCTTTGCTTTGGGCATCCGTCAAGATCGACACGGCGCGTGGAACGAGGAAAGCGGGGACGGCATGCGTCACTGGGGTAATGGGAGGAAATGCGGTCAACGATTTGGGACCCTACGAAGAGCAAAACGGATATCAAGTTAGGTTCTAATCATATCATATCATATGATAACAAAGGATCCATGACTTGCCTCAGCAGCAGCACGAGCCTCAAGGTCTCCATCGTATTCGACGGCTTCGATATCGATGCCGTGGTATCCGCGAGCATCATAACCCTCATCGTGGTAGCCACGGGCCTCCAGGTGCATGTCGTACAGCTCGCGCGTGTTGTACTCGAGCATGTCTGAAGGTCCGACGTCACGGGCTTCAAAGTCATATTCAGCGTCTTCGGAGTCGATGGGGATGGCGAGGACGCTGGATGAGGAGCATGCGAGAGCAGTAAGGAGAAGGAAGAGGGTCCTGGTGAGCTGCATGGTTGATTTGAAGATGGGGTATGGCTGAGGGGTTACGACTTATAACAAAGTCAACGGAGGTTGCGACGAGAAGGGTAGCACGCTATGAATGGACCGTTCTTCGAGGTGAACGAAATGAAACGACCGTTCCCTATGGCTGAACGCACGTCAGGGAGAGATCGTAAACGACGAGGGAAGAAGAAAACTCACATCTGTAGTGGAGAGATCGTCAACGACGAGGAAGAAAACGCATACATAACAGTTGTGGTCGAGCACGGCACTTCCATGATTCTGTATGCAGGGTGCCCGCCGCACAGAACCCTCCGAGGTCGAAAAAGTCTTGTCCATCATTCCATTCGTCGTAATACTGCTTACTGTGTGTGCATGTACGTGGAATATGATGATGTCAAACTCTGGGAGCGTTCCTTCGAAGGTTCCTTGTCAATATCTTCCCCAGTCTTTGAAAAACTTAGGACACTCACCATATCAACAGGAAGAGAGTAGGACCATGTGGCAAATTCCAGGCAAGTGCATTCTTCCGACGAAAATGGGACAGCGCCGATCTTCCCAGAACAGCGCGCCAAGACCTTCCGAGTACCTTCCTTCAAGTATTCACAATTGTGCACAGCCCGTTTCAAGGATGGTCGCCATTCTGGTTGCCTGTGGTAGCTTTGTTCAAAAAATAGAGGGTGTTGAACGCTGAACAATAAATTTAAAATGTTAGATCCACGTTTTCTTCTTGGCCACACCTTACAGTACTGGATGGATAAGATAAAGCAAGAAATATGATTTGTTCTCGACCAGCAAACCGTTGTTGTTTTTTAATAAATGGACTACTAATTACAAGAAGTGATAAGGCAGCAGCTATGAAAAGATCCCCGGCGATCGGGGATAAAATCCTTGGGTAATGTACGCGTACGCGTCTCGTCAATTCCCTGAAATACCAGAGAAGAGTCTCACTCCCTGGATTGGCCAGTAGCATTACTGATCGTGCTTCCACAGCTTATGAAAGCTCCCCCCTACTGCCTTTAATTTTTTTTTTATTACTTCATTTTCTGGGTGGACCAAGCGTCGTGTTTATGGTCAGACAGGAACACAGATAAATCCTCCCATAATTTAGACAGGGAGAGCAAAAAGAGGTAATGGGGGCCTTCTTGTCGTCACCGTCAAACTATCGAGGTATGGGGATCATTAGTGTGACCTGCTAATCAAAATAAAACGACGAGTTGCATAGAGAGAATACACTATCAATAGGAAGGTTAGATGGGTCGTTCGGCCGGGTCCGCATTGAGTAGCGGAAACTTGACTCACGGTAATCGCCCGAGCTACCTGCGAGAATTTTGGTTGAGTTCAGTCCGAAGGTCGAACCGTTGGGTTATGCGTACCTTGAGCTCATGGAGAAGTTCATCCCTTTGTTGGACGAGGGCCACATTCACATCTCCCGTTTGACCTGCAATGTTGTTGAAAGTACTACCGAAGACGTATACATTCGTAGCACCCGCCAACACCGAATCTGGGATAATAATGGTAAGCGCCCACGGGGATGGCATTATGGAAAACTACTAACTGGGTCCGCAATTGACGGGACTATTCTGAGATGGCTCGTCAACGTGGTGGCTTCGAGACTCTTGCTAAAATTTTTGTGGATTCGCGGAAGGTCGAGAGGCTGGTGTTGTTTGCGTACCTCGAGCCGATTCAGAAGATCGTCCATCTTTTGGCGAGTACATGCAGTTCAGAATGCAGATCTCCGATGTTGTCTAAGTCGGGATTGTCAGGAGGAGGTGACCCCGCGCGACTCTCAGTCATAGCGCTGGGTGGGAGGTAAGTGGGAAGGAGAACAGAGAGAACCACCATCGATAACGGACTTTAAAGTATAATCGGCGCTTATTGGTAAGATGGCTGTGCAAGTCAACATCACGATGATTCACACGCGTTGCATTGGTACGTTACCACAATTGCAGGCCTCGAATCCGTCCCACAGCGGAAAAAGACAAGAAATTGCACGACGGAATCTCACAAAGTCCAAGGGTCAATTGGACTGAAAAGTATACATTTTCCTTGGGCCGGGCATCCTCGGTGAACTCAGATCCGCAACCATCGATCTTGGCCAGTTATGTTCACAGCCTCGAACTCGAATTATTAGATCGGATTTTGTGCTCAGTACACGCGATTCGAATACAAATAAGCGGTACCCCACCTTCGCTTTGCCTTCTAGCCTCTAGGTCGTCAGAATGTATTTGCAGCTCACAAGTGATAAGGGGAATGAAAGAGGTCATGAATATCGATAATAAGCGCCCGTCATGGCATTGCGGTAAGTAAGATTTTTACATTGACACCTCTAGAATCGAAAGTAACTGACCATTTGCTTTGTTTTTGTTTATGCACCGACAAGAGGCAGGTCGGGAGTCGGGAGAGCAGATCAGAGCCGCACCGGAATCATCGTGAGTCGCAACGAGGTACTGGTGAGAAATCGAATTTGAGCCGAACCCCTCGTTTACAGGCGAACAAATGACCCAACGCAACAGGAACTGTTCACGAGACCCTGCCGACGCCAACGACATCCGATAATAATGGTACACTGTTCTCACTAACCCTCCAGTTCATCGAACCCCCCCACCCCCCGGCGATTATGACCCTTCTCTAACTTTCTATCGGAAAAATGGGACTTTCACGAGCAATATATTCACCAGTTATGATAACGCCAGCCCTGAAGCAGCAGTGGAATTGCTATCCCTTATGGCGCATAGCGATTCCATCACAAGTTGAACAGCGAAATCCTCATTGACTACTCATCGTCATCGTCGAACGCAATGGCTCGCTTGCTGGTGACGCGTCGAACCTTGAACTCCTCCTCCGCATATCCCTCGCACTCCAAGATCTAGTTATCTGGTTCAAGAGTTTGAGCGTTTGCTCCTAGGGTGTTCGTCGATTCAGCGAAACTGACCAAGCGTCTCCAGACAAGTAACCATCCAAAGACGTCATAGTATCCCCTTTGCATTCACCATAAATTCATGCAACCCACAACTCCTCTCAACCAATTAATCAACCTCCTCCTCCGCCTCCTCGTCCTCATCACTATCATAATAATCACCCCACCCATCCTCATCCTCATCATCCTCATCCTCCCCCCATTCCCGCTCCGGCAAAGCCTCCCCCTCCATCTTCATATAATGCTCCAAATGGTTCTCCCAACGCCCCTCATAATTCATCTGAACAACATCAGGATCCTTGAACGGATCAAACTTCGCCTCCAAACCAGAGGTTTGTTGCGCCCATCGTACGAGGTCGGTTTCGGTTTCGGTGCGCTGGGAGGGTGGTTTGCGGAAGGCGGCTTTGATTCGGTTCCAGCCGCTGGGGGAGCCGCAGTCTTCTATGGGGCCGCATCCTGTGGAGGTGTGTAGATGGGATTGTTAGCGCGTTCGGAAGTATGAATAGGTATTGCTATGGGTTAAAGTGGACTAACCTTCCGCGGAGCTGAATACGGGACGTTCCTCGCGCGCTAGTTTCTTCCCTTTGAACACCAGCTCGTGTTCCCAAAAGTCCTGTCAATAATTCATCTCAGAAACAGCATAAAATTAACAAAACGAAAAGAAAAAAAGAAACACATACCCCAAAATCATACACATACGTCAACGCACACACCTCCCCCGACGTCTTCCCCTTCCCACCACCTCCGACGAGCTCATACAGCTTCCCAGCCGGATCAAACACGTCTTGCAGAAGCACACTTTCCTCCATCTCCAATTTCGCATCCTCTCCCGGAATGGGCATTCGGGTAGCATCATACAACCTCTTCGATCCGATGCGTAACACTTCTTTGCCCTCCTTTTTCGAAAATACGTCGTGAGGCCGACGGGAGCTCGGAGTTGGGGTCGGAGTCGGGGTTGGGTTTAACGTCGAAGTTGAAGCTGAAGACGACGGCGACGACAATGACAACGATGATGATGGTGGTGGTAATGGAGGTGACGGCGGGATGGTAAAGGAGAACTCATGCAGATGCGTACAGTCCCAAGGTCCCATGGCATATTGCAGCGTATAATGCAGTTGACGAAAGGTATACCAAGCCGGGACGTCGAAGGTGCGTTTGATAACGGGGTTGGAGGTCCCCAGGAGGGTGAGGTCGAATGTATAAGCGTCCCTGTTAGCGAAAAAAAAAGGTAAGGTAAAAGTGAAAGAATTATCTTTTCAAGATACACACCTCCCACAATATTTTTTATGGTATTTCCAATCCTACATCAACACCACCACAAGGAAATCAGCTCGGGATTCCTTTCCATCCAAAAAAGCTCACGCAATAACACTGACCCTCTTCTGACATCCCTCACCACAATACACCGTTTGTGGTTCCGCGTCTCTACATCCGGAACAACGGAGTTTGCCTTGATTCGAGCATAGCATCCAAGAGCAGCGTCGCTCGTTTGAAGTTGGTGGCATCTTTGAAAGAATCTGAGATCCTAAGAAAGGTTGTAGAGTAAGTCCTAGGAAGTCGCCGTAGGAGGACAAAGACGACAATTCGAATTTCAATTACTTAGGGGTGTAAAAAACTCCCGAGTATGGTTCACGTGATGCCAAGAACGAACGCGTTCGACGCGAACGGAAAACATAGGGCTTACCGATGGTTGTGCTGGGTATGTTATCTGCCCGGCAAAGCCCGAATGGCAGGTAACATAGGCCTTACGAGCCTCGTCTTGCACTCTCCTAGACACTTTTCTTGATTTTCTTTCCATGGTCGTGTAGCCAACATGTTTTAAGATGTATTTGTCTCTTAAAATTGATGGATGTCGTCCCCGACCGTGCTGTAAAAATCAGAATGTTATCTGCCACGACCCCAATGTTATCTGCCACTGCACAGCCACAGGTCCTTGTTATCTGCCATCCTCGCTCTGGGGCGGGATCCGGGCTTCAATTAACAGAAATGCATGCTTCAAACGAGTGAAGGTTGGTCCCGCTACTTGCTTAGAAATTTTCGAGATTTTCTGTACTTTTGGACCGCTCAAAATCAATATCCACTGCCCCTGTAGCCCCCAGCTGGTTCTTGAACCTCTTGGGCAACAAGAACCAGATATGAACAAGCATTTGTGTACATAGAAACTCAAAAGTAAAAGCAAGATTTGATAGTGGCAACTCTCAGATTTATTCTACGCGGCAGGACTTTCTCGGGCTCGCGCGTAGCGCGAAAAAAAACCGACATTTTAAGCGCGTTTTTCACGCTTCTTTTTTTTACACTTTTTGGGCTCACAAAGGAAGCCACTAATTGAGAATAGTATCTCTACATATTTAGGTGAAATGGGAGGGTGTGGCATTTCTCGATGAAAATCTTTCAATTCTCTCAATTCTCGGGATTTTTCTCGCGATTACCCGATTTGATACCCAGTACATCCATCGGAAAACCAAACATAGGAACCCCGGAACACGAAATACATCCACGCTACGAGAACAGAAGGAAAATAGCAACATAATGAAATATATAATATGTGACCCAATGCTAGAACCCCCACGTGGAATCCGAAAGGCGATGACGTGGCACTCTTGACGTGGCGCTCTTCAACGACGATGGCTTGTCGTGCTGGAATGAGTGTCTGTAATAGAGTGAGACCTGTAATGAACGACAGTAAGAAAGAAAAACATACTGGGCTCGAGTCCCGTCATATCCGTGGCTTGGGTTTCCTGTAAGATTGACCTAGGGGGCGGAAGGGAAGTCTTGATCAGAGCAGCGGACTGAAGGCCACATAAGGGTAGCCTTAGAGGGAGATAGAGGAAGGAGTGGTGGTAGAAAGGGAAGGGAGGAGGGACTTCGACTCATGTGTGTTGAAGTTGGAGAAGGTGGGAGATGACAAGTGTGCTGGGAGTCAAGTGCAAAAAAGTCTCCAAGTCCACAAGCGACGCGCTGACCGGAGCTGGCCGTGCGTGCTTCCAGGCAGATTGCAAAATAGTATAGAGACGGCGGGTAGGCACAGTTTATAGGTGGACTGCAGGCGCTATCCACAAGCGACTGATGGTTTAAATCGTGATCGGCCTTTAGATGATTTGCAGTCCGCTTGGGAGCTTACGGGTTACCTGCGAGTCGCTCTACCTACGGGTAGCTTACGGGAGAACCATTGGCTGTGTATCCAGGGTCAATGGGCGCCAGTTGCTAACGTTGAGGGACCTCCGAAGTGGACACATCCTGAGCATCCTATGGATCTGGGAATTCCTCGATCAACCAAAGAGATGCGGACAAGATACATAGAGCGAGGATCAGTCCGATGATCTGTTATACGTGAAAACGTGCGCAATGCTTTCGAAGTATTTCCGTGGAAAGTAGGGAAAATCCCGGGGTCGCACGGTCATTCCGATCGCCCCAATGTATGTCAGCGACGTTGTAATCTCTCTTCTCTTCCCCATCCCATCTCACCCACTACTTACATCTCACAATGAGCGGCAAACTGGCATCAGGTAAGAACAACTTTCTCAATAACAGCGAGTATATCGCCTAACCGAACACACTAGACTACCCATCATGGAAGAAACTGCAACAGCTATACGACGCTGAACATTCCAAGATCGTCCTCAAGGACTTGTTCGCTCAGGATCCTCAGCGATTTTCCAAATTCTCCAGGGAATACAACTCGACGAGCGGGCCTGATGTCACCATGCTCGTCGATCTCTCCAAGAACCTCATCACCGAGCCCGTTCTAGAGACCCTTTTGGAGCTCGCGCGCGAAGCCAAGGTGGAGGAATACCGCGACAAGATGTTCGCTGGCGAACACATCAACACTTCGGAGGATCGCGCTGTTCTCCATGTCGCATTGCGCAACTTTAATGATTTCAAGATCGCCGAGAGTGGTGCGGACGAAGTTTCAGCCGTGCTCGACCACATGAAGGAGTTCACCGAGGCTGTCCGGAGCGGTGCATGGAAAGGATACACTGGCAAAACCATCAACACCATCGTCAACATCGGTATTGGCGGTTCGGATCTTGGCCCCGTCATGGTGACCGAAGCGCTGAAGCCCTACGCCAAACGCGATCTTGCGGCGCATTTCGTGTCCAACATCGACGGGACCCACATCGCCGAAACGCTCAGACTATGCGATCCAGAAACGACGCTGTTCATCATCGCCAGCAAGACGTTCACCACGCAGGAAACGATCACGAACGCGGAGACGGCTCGTGGCTGGTTCCTCGCGTCTGCGAAGGATAAGGCGCACGTTGCGAAACATTTCGTTGCGCTGAGCACGAACACGAAGGCGGTGACTGGGTTTGGGATCCACGAGTCGAATATGTTCCAGTTTTGGGATTGGGTTGGCGGGAGGTATAGTCTTTGGAGTGCGATTGGGTTGTCGATCGCTTTGGTGATTGGGTATGAGAACTTTGAACAGCTCCTTAAGGGTGCGCATGGTATGGACAAGCACTTCAAGGAGACGCCGCTGGAGGACAATTTGCCGGTGTTGATGGCGGTGATTGGGCTTTGGTATAATGATTTCTATGGTGTGTATCGCTTTCGTGTCTATGTGTTGGAATATTTTCGTTGATGTGGAATAGGCTCTCAGACGCTCGCTCTCCTTCCTTATGATCAATACCTCCATAAATTCGCAGATTATTTCCAACAGGTGCGTTATGATTGCTGCGATAAGATGAGGAGTAACTAAGCACTCGTTTGAAGGGAGACATGGAATCCAATGGTAAATTTGTCACCAAAAACGGCCAACGCGTCAACTATCAGACCGGAGTCAGTGCCATGCACCACAATCTCACATCCGAGCCGAGCTAACGTCCTTTGCTTTTTTCCAAAGCCAATCATCTGGGGCGCATCGGGTACCAACGGCCAACATTCATTCTATCAACTCGTCCACCAGGGTACCAAACTCATCCCAACGGACTTTATCGCCCCAACCACCTCGCACAACCCTATCGAGCACTCGAAGCATCATAGGATCCTCCTGTCCAACTTTTTCGCGCAGCCGGAGGCGTTGGCGTTTGGGAAGACGGAGGAGGAGGTGAAGAGGGAGTTGGGGCCGAATGCGAGTGAGGCGCTTGTGAAGAGTAAGGTGTTTCAAAAGAGGAAAGTCAGCCGCCATCCAAGAAAACACAACGAACAAAGGACGGGAAAAAAAAAAAAAAAAAAAAAAAAAACAAAAAGAAAAAAAAAACACCAACCAAGCGTCCCAGGCGTCAACAACGGAAACATCACACTCGTACTCGGCCTATTCCCCTCTTTTCGTTTCTGTAGGTGCGCTTATTGCTTTGTATGAGCATAAGATTTTCGTGCAGGGTGTTATCTGGGGTATCAACTCTTTCGGTGTGTCCTTTCACTTGTGCATTCAATTTTTCAAGGACCTTTGGTTAACGCCATGCCATGTATTCTATAGATCAAATGGGCGTGGAGCTCGGAAAGGTTCTTGCTAAGAATATCCTTGCTCAATTGGAGAAACCGGAGGATGTGAAAGGACATGATAGCTCGGTATGGATTCGTTTGTTTTCGTTGTTGCGATGTACTGGTACTGAGGCTGACGTTGGTTCCCGTTCTTTTTTTTTTTTTTGCTTTGCAGACGACGGGACTTATTCATTATTATCAGAAGAACAGGAAGGAGTGAAAGGAATGCAGTGAATGAGTATGGGTGATTCTTGAATATTGAATTGGCCGTCCTTTGGTATGGAGGAACGACGAAGAACTTAGAAGCAATTTGAGAAGCGAGGGGATGTATGTGTTATAGATAGATAGATTTCTTTTCCGTATTTACAAAAGATTGTATTGGTTTTTTCTATCGATGGAAATGACAAGGTGTACTATTGGAGGATGTATTTCACGCGGCATGATATGTAGTTAGTTCGTGTTCCGGGGTTCCTAAGTATGTATTCCGTTTCCGGGAGGAACCGCGTCGCGGTCGAAAGCGTTTCGTTACTGTATTGGTGGAACGTGAACCATAAGTACTTCCCAAAGCTTTCCGGAGAATATGATTCTAAATGCGGTACATCTAGTGCGTCTTTCGCGACCTACATACAAGGAACCCATAGACAAATTTCCGAGACTACTTACAGGCAGCCTATGTACACTCACTGACCATCAGCTGCCCTGGGTTTAAATCTGTTTAAATACGTGAGTTGCCCACAGTTGAAACTGTCAGCAACCTTTAGGCCAACTTTAGGCTGCCCTCGGGTGACCTGCACCGCCGCCTACGGGAAATTTCCGGATCCGTGTAAACCGTTGACTGTGGTACCGCGCCAGAACGCTAACCATGTTACCATCTTCCCCCCCAACCCCCAAACCGAATTCTTCACAAGACCAATATGTATGTATTCATTGCAAACACCAGATATAATGACGATGGACTGTAATACTTATGTTATGTTATGTCTGGGGATTTACGATTTTGCAAGTAAGTATTGGAGTTTCTTCTACATGCACGACTTTCCTACCGAAAATCGGGTTTGGCACTTTGGTTTGGAACATTGGATTAGACCCTACGGCCATCGGGTGGGGGGGGGAGACGGGTGTATCGAATAAAATATCCGAAATCCGACCGAATCTGTTTGAATCATTACAGCAAAAGAAGGGGAGAGGGCAGCGGCGGCCAGCGAGGTGGATAGTGTGTGTGTGTGTGGGAATCGCAGTGAAGGAACAAATGTCGAGGTATCGCATAACAATATGAAAAAAAAAACGAGAAAACGAGAAAGAAGGGACGTGAGGATCGCACGATACAAAACGAACGCGCGAAAAACATCATAGGGAGAAAGCGGTTATAGCGTCAGAGTTTCGCCAGCAGACTTCAATTCCAGATCAAGAGTCTTGGTGTTATTGACTTTCGCTTTCTTGTCCGGGCCTCCAAAATTCAACTTGATAGGCCGGATCTCCTCGTCCGCATCATCGCCAACGACAGACGGCGAACGCGCCCGTTTCTTGCCTCTGGCAGCGGGTGCCGCACCAGCTGGTTTCTTCCCTCTGCCCTTCCCACGACGAGCCTCGGGGAACAAGAGCTTGGGAGCACAGTTCAAAGCAGGAGAGTAATCGGGGTGGTCAAGGGGGAGTTTCGACGCCGGCGGAGGCGAGAAAGGCCTATTCTCAGCATGGTTGAATAATGGATTCTGGTAAACACGTCTGACGACCGCGGCTAAAAATGAATGTTCAACGCCGAGTCATGGAGTAGAAAGTGACAAAAACATACAAGACGTAGGTGATGGTAGGCTTTTCTGACGCCTTGGGTGTACGTGGGCTAGGATTAGCGCTGCTAGCACTGGGACTCGCTGTATCGCTGTCGTCAGCGACTTTCTGGGGAGTACCAACGAACGGATTGTTCGGCGAATCGAAAAGGGCACGTTTCGTAGCCGAACGTGTTCTTGGAGTCGAAGGCGGAGACACAGCGACATCTCTTTGAGGAGTGACCATCGCAGCCTTCCTATGAGACGGGGGCGGCGACACCGGTGCCACATCCATCTGAGCCTGCGCCTGCAAACGCCGGTACAGAAGCGGGGCCTTGGACGACGTGTCGTTCTTCGTCGTCGACGAACTGGAGGCAACTCCAGCGTCCGAATCACCAAGCCAAAACGCCTCCTCGTTCGCGTCCGCCGCGGTCGTCTTCTCCCCCATCCTTCGCTTCTTGTTCCGCGACTCCTCCTCCTCTTCGTCACTGCTCAACGCGACGTTCTCATCGCTATCACTATCGCACGACCCCCTCGATCTCCCTCTCGCATACCTCCGATGCGTCCTCGGAGGCGTCGGTAACGACGCCGTAGATGCCGACCGCTTCAAAGGCCTAGGGATGGAGGGCAATGCCACAGGCGATGAGTCGAGCATTTGCACGCGGGGGGTTTTTTTCTCTTCGGGGTTTTGGTGGTTTGGTTTGTATATCTAAAGGGGGAGTTCTGCAGGTCTGTTGTTCGCGTGTTGGAAGGGGCAAAATTTGTGTTGGGTGACGCCAGAAAGGTTGGGGGAAATGGGAGCAAAGGACGACAATGGCGCGCCCTTTGCATGGGCCAAACAAGAACAATAGACATCTGGTCCTAACATAAGACAATGCGATACACAGCCACACTTGCCAAATGTAGACGGGCCAAAGTTCTTGTAGATAATCAACCACTACAGCGCAGCAGACGCGATACGATGACCAGAGCCACACCTGGACTTACTCGCTTGCACGATTCCAACAGGAAAAAAAAAGGATAAATTAGAAGAGTACGAGATATGCAAGTCTTTCTTGCACCTTGCGTCTGTCACATTTCCCGCGACCTTCGCTCTGTCAGAAGCATCCTCAAGTCCATTTATACTGGCGACATCCTCATTGAAAGAACTATGATCTAACTGCGGTCACTCATGTGTTTGTAACACTGTATTCGCTGCGTAAAGCCTGGGACTCAGCTCTGGAAGTCGGGCATGTCGTGAGGGTTTACCTTGGCAAGATGATTCTCACCTCCTCCCGCAAACGACAGAACTGCCTTCAACGAAGCTCGAGCCGGGTAAGATGGTCTGACCTCGCGAAATGGCTCGATAACGATCGATCTCACTCATCTTCACTCTCAAATTCCATCGACCCAGGATTACTGCTTACATTTCCACTCATATCAAGCGTGCTGAATATAGGATCCAACTTCTCTTCAAGCCCATCCGACCTCAGCCGAGTCGATTTCCTCTGGGCTGCGCACTAGCTGGGATGCGTGATTAGCACCATTTCCGGCTCCAAGGGGATGTTTTTTGCCTTACTGCGTCAATTTGGATGTCCCATTCACAATTTACTGCAATTTGGCATTAACCCAATACCTGCGTGTCGATTATTTAGGAACCGAACCTGCAGAGACGTTCGCGCCTAGCCAACCATCAAGTTTCCATGCAATAACTGGGGGGTGGATAGCTGAACAAATAATTGATGAAGTGACAGCACTGAGGTTCGAAAATTCTGGCCTTATCGCGTCCACTTGGATGTCCCATTCAAAGCCTACTGCAATGGGGCATTACCCCAATACCTGTCTACCAATTCTTTGGGAACGGAACGCGCCAACTATGTCGGACTGCGAGAGATGTTCGCGCCTGGCCGATCAGTTTTTTATACGCTTTCCGAGAAGCCAAGCTTCGAGGGAATAGCTGACTTGGGGGTTGGATAGCTGAGAATGATTGACGAAGTGACAGTACAGGGGTTCGAAAATTCTGGCCTTACGACGTCCGTTCAAACCCTACTGCAATGAGGCATTACCCCGATACCTGTGTACCAATTATTTAGGAACCGAACCCGCGAATCACGACGACAGACTGGGAGAGATGTTCGTGCCTGGCCGATCAGCTTTTTATACGCTTTCCGAGAAGCCAAGCTTCGAGGGAATAGCTGACTTGGGTTGGATAGATGAGAATGATTGAAGTGACAGTACAGGGGTTCGAAAATTCTGGCCTTACGACGTCCCATTCAAACCCTACTGCAATGAGGCATGACCCCAATACCTGTGCACCAATACTTTGGGAACGGAACCCACCAGCTATTTCGGACTGCGAGAGATGTTCGCGCCTGGCCAATCAGCTTTTTTATGCGCAGTCCGACAACCCAAGTTTCGAGGCAATGGCTGACTTGGGGTTGGATAGCTGAGAGTGGTTGAAATGATAGCACTTAGGTTCGAAGATTCTGGCCTTACCGCGTCCACTTGGACGTCCCATTCAAAGCCTACTGCAATGGGGAATTACCCCAATACCTGTGTGTGTACCAATTCTTTGGGAACGGAACCTGCCAACTATGTCGGACTGCGAGAGATGTTCGCACCTGGCCAATTAGTTTTTTCTGCGCTTTCCCAGAAGCCAAATTTCGAGGGAAAAGCTATCTTCGGAGTTGGAGAGCTGAAAACTGATTGACGAAGTGACAGCACTGAGGTTCGAAAATCCCGGCCTTACCGCGTCTACTTGGATATCGTCCCATTCAAAGCCTACTGCAACGGTGCATTGCCCCAACGCCTGTGTACCAATTCTTTGGGAACGGAACCCGCGAATCACGACGGACTGGGAGATATTTTCGCGCCGGGCCAATCAATTTTTTATGCGCTTTCCGAGAAGCCAAGTTTCGAGGAATAGCTGACTGGGGGCTGGATAGCTGAGAAATGATTGATGAAGTGACAACTGAGGTCCAAAAATCCTGGCGTCTTACTCCATGTTCACCAGTCACTCCAATTCTCTGGCTCCAGACGAATGAATCCCTACTGATACGTTTTCAATGACAAGTTTTATGCTGTCCTTGAGGAACACCTCTCTGAGTGGATATCGGCAGGACTCCTTGCAGGGGCTGAAATCGAACTTCGAAGAAGATGGCTAAAGCAAGTCTGGGGAGCGCAGTGTATACAACTCCTTCCGTTTCGCTCGTATAACTCAATCGGGGATGAACTTGCAGCGGACGGCGTACGTATTCTCCATTCAATACGATTCAGTACCTTCCAGTCACCCACAGTAAACTCGCATTATACTGATATTAGTATTTCCCTTTGTCATGCTTAACTCTACCCTGCCCCGGAGTTCCTGAGTTACTGGCCTGCCGAGTCGATATGTTTTCTTTCCTTTTTTTTCGCAGGGTCATCGGTTTCGTACGCCCTTTCAGGTACGTGTGTAGTTGTTCCAAGAATACTTGAGGGACTTTTGCTATGTACTTTTACAACAAGCTGTTTCAAGTAAGTAAGTAGTTGAATTTAAGGTCTCGTAAGCGTTACAGCGACATTCTTCTACATAAGCGAAATGAGATCTCGCTCTTTGATTTATTACATTAAAGTTGAAATTTGGATGCTATGTATTACAGAAGCCAATTTCTTTCCCATGCATGCAAATTTAAAAAGTTTAACGACTTCGGAGTATTCCCAGAAGTGGACATTTGTTTAACGATCGATGCGGCTCTGCCACACTACTTATTTAGCGCGCAGCATCATGTCATGTCATGTACATACGACCTCATCCATTCCCACAGGCCAATCGATAATCTCTGAGGCACCCGGCGTTATCGAAGACTGGAATAGCCCGCTAATTCCTGTGCATCATCATATATCATCTGTCTAAAATCAAACTAGTCAAACAACGTCCCGAAATAAGACAGTTGAAGCTTTTCATACGTCGAACCGACCCCGAGTTCCGACCTCCGAGGCATTCGTAATCCTTCAAACACACAGCCCAAAAGGTTCTTCAATCATCAACTGCCAGTAAAATTCTTGCAGGTTCATTACATGTCGATAAAACAAACCTCGCTCTCAATCTGGAGGATTTTCCCCTCCGCAGGGACGCTGAGATTCGGAGTCGCTGGCCCACAGACAGAACGAGTTGCCGACTATGGACTCTGTCAAGCTATATATAGTAGAATCCATCAGATCGTCGATCATGATCAATGTCCCCAATCCGGGCCGTTGTTGTTCCCAGGATGTACATTTCACAAAGAATTACGCTGTTCGGGAGGGAATTTGGAGGCTGCCGATGTCGTGTCAAACGTGGAGTACAGATTGGGCTAGAAGCTTGTTTTATTTTGAACATTTTTAACCGTCGCGCAGGCATACTTACTACACCGTTAGTACACTAGAGTAAATAGTGAGAACGGGCTGCAGCTTTTGGTTATATTTGACAGGCCTTTCTCCAAGAGTCTTGATATTCGATTCATGCTCAAGTTCGGCCTGATAGGAATAAGGAAATGATAGTGGTGGTCAAGTGCAACGCCTGACTGAACAAACATGTTTCCCAATCCGGCCACCCCTTGTTCCAAATCGGGACAACCCTTTGTTGGCACAACCGAGTTCCTTCGTTCGTCAACGGGAAGGATCGCCAATGACCGAATGCCTCCGCAACTTGGTTCTCTCACCCAACTGAATTAATCCAGGAGAAGATCAGGACGGTGCGGGCTTGTCCCACAGGTTCCAGGTCGAAACTTTGACAACCAAATGTAGACGCTCCCCTTGTCCCGCATGTCAAGAATTTCGACCCTTCAGCGATGCCATAGACACCTTCGCTATATAATGTCAGGTGCTCGAAGCGATGACCGGCCAGAGTCCACCTTCCCCCTGCCTTCCAACCGTCTCCAGTTTAGACACTCAGAACCGTGTTCGCCGCTGAAAGCAAATAAAAAGAAATGCAGTTCTCATTCATTACCGCCGCTCTCCTTTCGTGCAGTATGTGCCATTTCCTTTTTTTCCCTTCGAGGACACCTGATTTGAACTGTATATTAGTCACCCTCCTAGTGTCTGCCGCACCAATCCCCGCACCCGGAATGACGCTGGAGGCTCGGGAGGTCCTTGTGAGTATTAAAACCTATTCCCCCGCAATATGCACTGATGGGAATTGTTTAAGCCCCTAGAAAGCCTTCCCACCGTAGAGGTCGCTCGCTCAGCCGAACCCGATCCCATTTGCCTAAAAATGCAATGCGCCTAAGAGACGCGCCTGTCCCCTCCCCAGGGCATCGGGGAGCGCGGTTCCGTCCCCGCGGCCTCAAAGATTTAATCGCATATCCCATGTTTTGAGGCAACCCGACGTCAGAGCCCCATCTTTCCCGACTCTCGACTCTCCCTCGACTCTCCCTCGAAAGCCTTGCCATCCACCCACCCCCAGTAATCGACAAGGCACCACCTTCATTTTTTATTCCCCCTTCACCGTGACAACCTCGCGCACAAACGGACACACACTCTCTCTATCGTCGTCGGCCTTGCACCGAGATTTCATTCCACTAACCTTATTCGCGTTGAACACTCGAACATCATCATTCCTTCCTCCTTCCAACCACAACCCTACCCAAACCCCCTTGTCCCCTTCCCCCCCGCCCACCTCAACCCCCAAACCCCCCCAAATATCCACACCGTCCTTTCCTCTGTCCCATAGAACCCTCGAACGTAACCGCGTTCCAAACCCCATCGTATTTGTTTTGTAGCTCTAGCCCTAGCTTTCCTCGCATTCCCGCCCAATCTGACTTAGACAGCAATTTTTCTCTCGTGTTTGTTTTTCTATATTTATTGTGTTTTTTCACTCCCTGCTTTTTTTTTAGGCGTCGAGACTACTCCGCCATGACTGTCCCTTTTTTGTTTTTCTTTTTTGGTTGGTATTTGCGTCTCTCTCTCTCCTTCTTTTCTTGTTGGATTCCCCACCGGGAATGGAACCTCAGTCACTCTGTACTTACTATTAAACCACACTGTATACGTATTCTTCGTCCTGGACTTCGGATTAAAAATATATAACAACCTTACAAACATTATACCGTTCCAGTCCAGATCAGAACGTCATCACAAGTTGGTGCGCAGCACACGGCGGCCGTCCAGTACAAGGTGGCGCGTGAACCCCAGGTAAGTAATACCTTGATCACAACTTAACCATTGTCCTGCTCGCATTCCACTCTACGTATAAAGTATCAAGGGTACTACAAGAAATTTATGTATTTATGTATCTATCCAGGTAGGTATCCAGCGTACCGCCTCCTCCGGTGTCCTCCCAGAAAGGGACGCCACTCTGCGCCGGCCGTTTCAACTCTCGAGTACAAGGTGGCGCATCGCTGAAGTCAGGTTTGTACTCCAGGCGGCGATTAATGACCCAGGTAATACCTCGATCATAACTTAACCAAGCTTAACCGTTGTGCACTCTACATATAAAGTATCAAGGGGACATGAAGGGTACTACAAGAAATCCTTGTAGTGATTTATGTATCAGGTAAGTATCCAGCGTACCGCCTCCCCCTCCTACAAAGAGACGCCACCTTAATAATGATCGCCGTCAAGGATGGAATACCAGCCCCCACATTACGCGATGCGCCACTTTGTACTTTCTCGAAGAGTCGAAACGCCTCGCTTAATTTTTGCCAATGATCACGAAGGCATTGTTGTTCTAGTGCTCGGATTGCATTCTACGTAAGTATTAAGAGGGCGTGTAGGATACAAGGAATCCATGTATTTTTAATTTACGTATCCAGGAAAATCAGCCATCGAGCGTATCGTCCTCCCAACTATCAGGCACAGGATCATTCGAGGACACAGAAAGAGACGCCACATTCACATGCCCAGCCGTCGCCGGAGACGCAGTCCGAACCCCACTCAAGCGCTGAGCCCCACCTTGAAGAAGTTGATGATGAGAAGAAGAAGAACCACCCGCGCTCGTCCCAGCCAAAGCCAACGACACCACCGGTTTCGGAGCAGCAACCACCACCACCGCCGGACGCGCTGCTACCGGCAGTGGGTTCGCCACAACAGCAGTCCAACCCCGATGATTGGATGCGATCGGGCCCGGGGTCGTGGTGCCACTTCCACTTCCTGGCGTCGGGGGTTTCGGCGGCGGTGTAATACCTGCTGCACTTGCGCGCCAAGACGGTTGTTGGTGGCCGCCGCTGCTACTGCTGCTGATGGCTGCGGTCCCTCTCAGCGCTCTCAGGTCCGCCAGTTTCCCCAGACTGGGAGCAGGGACGGTCGAGGAGATGAAAGCTGAAAGAACCGGTGTTGGGATACGTGTATCGACGCGTCGAAGGAGTTGGACACTAAACGGATCATGATGATGATTTTAGTATTTAAAGGAGAAACGTAATGGATGCGAGGAGAGGTAGAAACGGAACTAACCTTCGATGCGGTTCTTGATCTACCATTTGCGTGTCCATACGGTAAACCGCCGCGAGCTAACGTAGCGAACGGTCGTCAGAAAAAAAAGGTTCGCCGGCTGGGAAATGACAGTTTATAACGTACGTCATGAACGAACTTCCTTCTATCCAACGGCATATGCGGCAGAACCTGGGTGCGTCTCCCAGACGTAACAAATCTAAGTAGTTGACCAATCCATCAGAAACCCCATTCCACGAAGGAAATTTAACTGAAGGGCTCACTCTGCAAACGCCTTCTCCACGATAGGCAAAAACTTGCTATTCACCCTCGCGAACCCAACCAGGTCATCGTTATACGTCACACCACCACCACCAGCCGCGGCGTTCTTACCCTCCGTATTAATACCCAACGCATCCGCCAACCGCGCATTCCGTTTCGCGATCTCACAGTCGTTGTTACATTTGGGTGGGGAATGCGCCGAGCGTGATGATGATCCCGTTCGGCCACAAGGGACCGATTGACGGATCCTGCCGCATTGGCACGTCAATGTGACGAGAGACTGGCATGACTCGGTTTCGGGACAGCTGGATGGAGCATGGCATGGACGCATACAGGGATGGTGATTGGGCAAACTATTTTTTTTTGTGAAGGTTAGAGGTAGGTAGAGTCAAACAAAGAAGTCGCAATGCGTACCAGGACTTGCGTAGTTTACCACAAGGCGCTGTACAAGCCCCGCACTCGTCTCCATGGCAGAGGCGCTCGCATTGATGAAACCCACAGGCCATAAGTCTGAAAAGCGAAGCTTTAGTAAACGACGGATAAGAAAAGTAAAAACCCCAATGGACACGTACTTTCCACAAACGGTGCCACATGAGACCTTCTCCGTCTCCAGAGAGCAGCGAGTGTTCGGAACGATTTTCTTACCGCAGGCGCACTGTTTAGCCGCCAGGAATGGACACGGAGGGCAAGAGACGTTATCGAAATGACAAGAATGAAGTGTACTAGGGTGATTGCATGGCGGAGGCGGGCGAGGACACGGGTAATGGCATTCAATACTCGTTCCGCATGGAATTGGAGGTTCGTAAACAGTGCGCCCACAGAAACAAACAAGCTGTAAAAAATTGATTAGAATGAATAAATACGGTAACAACTCGGAAAACGAAACTGACCTCCTCGAATGAACTCTGCAGACAAGGTCGGCAAGCGCCTTTATGGTCCCTTTGTTCGCATCTATGGTTCCCACATGAAAGCATCTTTCCGCACACAAGATCACATTCATGGAGGCCGCCTTGCTCTTCTCCGATGCCCTGGTTATCTTCGATGATAGCTCGTTTTTTACCCTTTTTGCTGGCGGTGATAGCGAGCGATGCGAGTGGGCAACATAATCTCCGACACTGATGTCGGCCACACGCACGCAGCGCCAGACATGGTTTGTCGCAAAGAATTTCTTTCTCCTCCACACCCGAGGCGCTGGCGGAATGGACTTGGAAACACGCCATGCTCTTCGTCGTTGCTCCGCATCGGCACGGACGGACAATCTGGACGGTACACGGTGGGCAGGGGCCGGTATGACATTTTGCCATACACTGGTGCGAACAAGCGGGGTTCGGCTTGGAGCATATGGAGTCGCAGGTCGGTATTGGGTCAGAACAGTCGGTCCGTGCAGGGAATGTGTACTGTAACGCGTCGGAAGACGGTGTGGGAGCAATGGTATTTCTTCCACATGGACAACGGTCGATTTTCGACGGAGATCGAGGGCATATCGCTGGTTTTGATGAAGGAGGATGGCATGATTGTTCACATTGATGTTTCCCGCAATCGAACGACCTAAAGCCTTTGTCAGTATCTAGAGATAGATTTAAAGACGAATATATGCACCTTTTACAAGCTGAATCGCAACCAAACCTGCCGATCCATGGCGTCTCACCCTCGACGAAACACTGAATCTCCTTGCCGTCTCCACAGGGAACTTCTTTTTGCTGCTTTCCACACCAACAAGTCGCTAGCTCTTTCAAGGAACATGGACCGCAATCTCCGTCATGGCAGATCTTTTCACAGGCGTGTTTTCCACAGCTCAGCGTTCGTGCACACACCTCGCCGCAAGTGAGATTCCGGACGCCTTTGCTTCTTGCATCAAGCCCACAACGGAACGTGAGGATCTTCTTTTTTGGGCAGTAGCATTCCAGACGAGTGGTAACTTGACATGGCGGGCACGGTCCAGGATGACATTGGAGGGGACACACGTGCCCACAGCCGCTTTCTCGTCGACGAGAGCATGAGTTTCCGCATGAATGCGGCGTGGACAGACGGAGAGGTTTAGGTTCAGGCGTCGAGTTACAAAAGCACCTATGAATGAATCAGTATAAATTTGTGAGATAACATTTCGAGCAGACGTACCAGTAGCCAGACGGAACAGCCTCTCGCTTTGCTTGACAACCCGGGCATCTCCAATCTCCCTTTCTGTCCGTTTCCCCACGCGCCCGCAACGCGTCTGCGACTTCCTTCACACTCTTTTCCGCCCATGAACGAATACACCTCACATGGAACGATGTCCAACAGTACTGCTGCACCTGCGCCTCGCTTGAGGTGACGATGGGAATTGAAGGTGAACACGACCAGATCGCTTGTTCCGGACGAATGGCAGAGAAGCAGATAGGACAATCAGGATATGGCGGTGTGCTTAGATTTCGAATCAAACTTGACGCGAGATCGTCGCCACCAGGAAGATGTTTCGCGGTACGGTCTCCCTGCGGTTTGTTGGAAACGATTGGTTTCGACTTGGAGGATCCCGGTTGGCTAAGATTGGCGCCGAAATTTGCTCGACGACCACCTTCCCGCTTGGACGGTAACAGTACACCCTCGACGTTATCTCCGTCTGGGTTCTTACCGTCTCCCTGGGGTTGGTTGGAAACGGCTGGCTTCGCATTGGAGGACTCTGGTTGGGTAAGATTGCCTCCAAAATTTGCTCGTCGTCCTCCTTCTCTCCTTGGAGGTGCAGGTACACGCTCGCCGTTAACGTCGTCCGTGTTCGTGGGTTTGCGTTGTTGCCTAGGTTTTCGCGCTCTCTCTGGGGGTTCTGAACCGCCAGGTTCCTGCTGTGATGAGTTTCCGACTGCACCGTGGGGTCGTTGGCGCCTCGGTGGTCGCGCCTGCGATGAAGTACCCTGGTTAACGGCGATTTGCCTTCCAGGTCTCCGTCTCCGAGAATTTGGTTTGGGCTCGCCAATAGCTTGGGGCCCATGCGGTTGGTTTAGGTGAAGAGGATCCTGGACACCGCCTTCCATGGCGGTGGGGTGGTGGTGGTAAAAAGGTATAGTGATGATGAGTGCAATTCACCGGGGAAATCTTATATCGGTTGCTGAGTAAGCCATTTTCCCCGGCCCGATTGAACCGCTTTTGATGTCGAGTCAGAAAACAAAAAGCAAGTCACTCAGAACGTCGCTTGCTACCAGTCACAACTCCCTTTGCTGAGGCAGTGTTAATTATCCACAATCTCTCTTTGTTATTTCACAGCTTCTCAGAATCAAAGACACCGGATTTCTGACATGTCCAAATTTTTGGACCCACCTTGGAACATTACCACCTTCTCTTTCGACCAAACATCGTCATTCGGAAGTTCGGGAAGGATTTATAGCAATGGATCCCTGCGAAACCGAATCCAGGAATGATATTGCCTTGTGCTCGTCCCGTGAACCTTGACGACCCTTTGCCCATCTACACGCACATTGAACAAGTGTAAGTAAGCACACGCTGGAAACGCGCATCGATCGGGTGTTCTTGGTTTTAGGTATAGAGGAGGACGTTTGAGCTTGACGCTCATAAGCTACAGATTCTTCAGATATACGGATGAACGCGGCGTCTGCTCATTACATGGCTCGTTTCAACGATACTCTCTTCCTCGCCGCTAAGAATTCGCTTCGCCTAGACTTGCCTTTTTCATATCCAAAATTTAAATCTCAGAAGATCATAGATCAAGGCTCAAGGCATGACATTTGACGTACTCAAAGGAAAAGCGTGGACCATCTTACTTAAAAGGCTCGCAATCGCATGTATCTGGTAAGTACGCACATCCCACTCTAACCCTATACTAAATCCTTATCCCATATCATCATGCCTGACGCGCAACGACAATTCGTTGACCTCATTTTCCGCGCCAGCAGGAAATACGCTAGCTGGGACCCCGAAGTGGTCGTCGCTGTAGGTGACTATGGGAGGATCACAAGAGGGAAGACGGGGCTGGCGTTCTGGAGGAAAAAGCAGGGTATTTTTTTGAAGGAAGGTAATATATACAAGGATGGTTTGGCGGAGAAGTATGATATTCCTGGTGCTGAAGAGCATGGGGTTGATTCGACGGAAGGGATATCGTGGATTACTTCGAAGAATGCGAAGGAGGTGGATATTGCGGCGGAGGTGTCGGCGTGGGTTTCGTTTCTTCCCCTTTGTTTTTTTTTCACACATTGTTCGCTGACTTCATGTCTCCAGACAGACGCCGGCACTTGTATCATGCAAAGTTAAAGGCGCTTTCAAATTTGTCTCTGGACGGGGAGCCATCATCGCAATGAACAACGACATAATTTACACCATCGACTCCCCAGGCAAACTCCGTCGTCTCCTCGACGAGGAAAAACTTAAAGGACTCGTTATCGTATCCGAAGTCCATCGCTGTTCCTCCTACGCCCGATTCCTCGCCACGGAGGGTGGTGCCACTGTGGCTCTCGGACTCAGCCTCGAGGACCCGATCGGGGACTCTGCGAGCCTCGATGCCAAGTGGGTGAGGAACGCGAGTGCGGGGAACTTTAAAGCGAGGGTGAATGCAACTGGGAAACGGGATTTTTATCCGTTGTTCAGGCTTGTTTCGTTGGTGGAGGGGGATGTTTCCACTGGGCTGAGAGGGGAGCTGGATGAGGATCCCCCGCTGCCTGATGCTCTTCCCCCGTGGGATGCCGGGGAGCAGGAGCGGGAGGGTACTGGGTGAGTTCTCCGTGTTTCTTCTACTTATTACGTTTTGTGTTGAGTTGTCGGTATAAAGGGAATTAAGACGGCGGGGAATCTTTACCGCGCTTCCTGCGATGTTACGTCGGAAGAATTGAACGCTAAGTGGACTTGAAGTGGACTTAAGATCGGGATTGCGTTTGGCGCTGCTTGTAAGTATCCTGGAGGATATCAGTACGAGACACTCAGTAGGGGATATTGTATCTTTCTTATGACAGTGAAATCTCGTAGAAGTACATGGAGTTATAGAGCTGGATATGTAAATAATTTCTTCGGTCTCTTGAATACTACAAAAGTACATATTCTGGAAGATCTTTTGCAGTATGTATGTATCGAACGTACTGGTAAATTCAAGGTCTAACCATAACACGGTGATTCGGCCAACCCTGCCTGTGTGGGATGGCCCTACTCAAGTATCTAATTGTTCTCGGCACCGCTCTGCAATTAACGGAAAACGGAACCAGTTAGTTGTTATTTTCTCGAATTCGCCGACAAAAGCTGTGCGCTCTGTCCATATATACTTTCTTGCGAACATGAATGCCAAAGCCTCTACAGTAATAGTCTATGTAGATAGGTTTGCCATAGGCTACCCTTCGCTAAGATTCCTCTTGCAGGTGCACGGTCCTCATGTATGCAAATCTATTTTCGGGGATCACCACGAACTGAGGGAACGCTAGACGGCCACTGTCTGCTAATTTTAGGCATGAGATTTGTTGACTAGTACTGTCTGGCAGCATTGTTGAGGCAATGGGGCTTCTAAACGAGAGCGTGCCTCGCTCGGACTTTTGGGCGATTATGGTAGGCTCAGCACAGCCGCCCATGGTCCGCGTCGAGATAATCTAGTCTTCTATCACCTTTGGACGCACCAGAAAAGGAAAAGGACACCATGGGGAGGAATATCGGGTCTGATGGCTATGCCGCCCTTTCTATCCAAGGTTTTTAAGGATGTTAAATAATTTCCTTACTCAATTCCTTCCGGAAAAAAGATCATTTCCTGGATCCTAATAGTAATTGATGAACGGAGTAAAAAACCTGACATCGTTCCATACGATCTATAAAGTCGTGCTCAGTGCTGAGGGAGACAGATTTGCGCACCTCATCATGATGCACGATGGGCGTCTGGGTTGCCTGGGACAGGGGCGTCGTCCCAATCCATTCAATTAGACAACAACGATGACGAGCCAAATTCAATCACCGACACAAACACCGCTCGGCGATGGCAAAGTCGTGGACCTGAGTCTGCTCACTCACAAAACAAGATATGGACGGGTCTGGTGAAGTCTATTCTGGCTTCCCAAGCAACAACGACCATGACCACACCAACGATCCGAAGCAATGCTCCGTGCGCGGATGCACCCAGCTGCTCACCGATGGCACCAACAACAAGATGTGCGATGTTTGTCGCAGTCGTCATCGTATCTACGCGAGCACCAAGCGAGCGAGGCGGAAGTTGGAGAAGGCCGCCGTCGCCAACGCTGCCGCTGCGCGCAATGGTGGCGAGACGTTTATGCTCATCCACGAGAGCGACCACTCCATTCCTCCAGGATCGTCGGCGGTGACTTCTTGGTTAGCGTCGCCTAGTACCCAATCGCACCAACAGGTATGTTATTGTTTTCTCTCTCTCTGATTGTTCCGTTTGGCAGCCTTTGGTTGTCTATTTTTGCGTGGTATTATGTCCCGCATGCTTCTCGCGGCAATTTCGCGGAGGCACAGCGTCGTATGGGTGTTTTGGACGGATATATGCGCGATTTTTGGTGCTTTCGCGACAAGTTGGCGAGCTCCGCATGCATTTCGCGGTACTTCCACGGGTTTCAGCCTCGTATGGGTCCACGCGTTCTGGTTGGATGGCGTATATGCGCAATTTTGCGCTCCCCACCCCCACTTTTCAGCGAACGCGGGAGCTCCGAATGATTCATATTCTTTTTGCAATTTTGTGCCTTTTGAACAAACAGCTGCGAATGTACGTCATATGGGTCCATGTATCCATTTCCAGACGCGTATATGCGCAATTTGTTGTGTGGGGTCCTTTTATATTCGCATATTATCGCCTGCATTATGAATACCGACTGACCCACTTTCAGGACACTTCCCCTCTCAGTTCGCAACAATCACCATCGACGTCGCCTGCGGGCTGGAATCAAGCCATTGACCCTCGACTCTTCTCCTCTAACGGCATAGTCACCAGCAGCCCATTTCCAGCTCAGACAACCAGCACGAGCTCCGAGCTCGCGAATGCCCTGACTCTGCCGACGCCTCGCCCAAAGGCGCAGCCAGAGACTCCGCAACAGCCCGCGGATCAGTCAACGAACACGCTTGGGGAGGATTCAAAGTCCACCGAGAAGCAATCCGAGCAGGGCGGAGGAAATAGTTCTGGTGGATCAACGAGGTTCTGTTCCGTCAAAGGTTGCAAAGCCGTCATTCCTGGTCAGCTTTTCTTTCTTCTTGGCCGAGGTAAATTCCTAATCTTCGCTTGCAGAGTCTTACGAATTCAAGATGTGTCCACCGTGTCGTACTCGCTACCGAACCTATGGGAATACCAAACGCGCAAAGTGGAAAATGGAAAGAGAAGCTTTTGACCATGAAATGGCGACTTTGAGAGCCATAGAGGACGAGAAAAGGAAATCCAAGGGATTAGGAGTAAGTGTGACCCATTTGCACCTTTTATCGCTCTAACGTCTTCCAGCCACTTGCCGATAATCCTGAGGAACTCCGCGCATGGGAGCTGTCAATCATCGACGAGCAGATAGAACTTCCCATCGCAGTTCCACCTCCTATGTCCGGACTTCAACCTTCAGCGACCGACGATGCCAGCATGAACTTTGCGCGGTTGATCACTGGTGCCACCGCTTTCCCTGCCGACCTACAGTCACCTATGGTTATGGCAGGAGTGTATCCAGCATCGATTGGTTCTATCGACACCCCACACTCCATTTCTCCATATCCACACCTTCACAATACCATGGGTCCGCCCGCTGCTCCTCTTCCGGCTCGCATGTGCACTGTATCGCACTGTCACAAGATTCTGCCGGGTTATTACCGATATAAACGTTGTGAGCAGCACCGGCTCCAGAACCGTCACCATAGCCAGCTGAAGCGGGTTCGCGAGAAGGAGGTCAAATCCGTTGGACCTGAAGACGGCGCGACTCCGCTCGAAATCGATGAAAGTACGCTGAACACCCACAATGCAGAACGGGCGAAGAAGTTGAAATTGTTGCAGCAGTCGAAGGCGATGAGGAAGGAAAGGAAGCCTAGGGGGACGAAAAAGGTCAAGGATGGAGGTTCTGAAGCATCAGAGCCAATGGTTGAGGATGGTGCGCAGGCGCAGGATGGTTCTGAAGGCGCCGATGTCCAAGGTTCGCCCACGGAAGGAGTGACGGACGATAAGGAACCGAAAGTAAGATCTAATCTTCTCGTTCGTTCATTTTCTAATTGTTTCTTTTAGCCCAAAGGTCGTCCAAAGGTTTATTCTTGTACCAAAGAAGGGTGTTATAATCTCTTGGTTCCCACTCAACGATGGCGAACATGTGACGAGTGCAGGATGATCGAGCGCAAGCGGCAGCTTCAGGTCAGGGCTGATCAAAAAGCGGCGGAGAGCGTGTATTGGAAAGGCATTTCCGAACGGATGAGCGCAGAGAAGAAGGCAGAAGCCGCCACCGGCACCAGCACCGCTGCAGCTGGAGGCGGATCCAGCGATGCACAAGCACATGTTCAAGGCGCAGACAATACCTCTAGCATGGACGTCGACCCCGATCCGGATGCTGAAGGAGAGTCTGAGCATTTTGGCGCCGAGGAACATGTGTATTCGCTGGTGAATGACCAGGCCGCTCCTGCTGCAACCCCTGTCCAATTGCCAACACCACCGACCACGGGCACTACAACACTGTATGGTCCGACCACCTCGACTGGCAACGGTTTTTCCAAGTTCTTTGTTCAGCTTCCTCCCGCACCACCGCCTGTTAGGAAAGCGACGTCAGAGGAATTATTGAAGTTGAGTGATACGCTTACGTCGAGAGTTTACCGCCCCAAATCTACGCCCTCTGCCATTGGTAGGATATTGGCACATATTCCTCATGTTTCGGTTGATGATTTCTCTGACATATTAGAGGTTGATCCATCCAAGGTGCGTTTACATTATCTGGGTTTTCCTGGGTCGCCCTTTAATTTGTTCTGCAGCCCCCGGATCCGGCTAACCCCACGAACGAGACAACTGAAGCACAGTCCTCGAATTTGACTAGCACCGAAGTATCAGACAAGTCGCTTCCGACTGCCACGGTTCCTACGTCGGCCCCGTTCGTCTACGATGGGACGGCCAGGAGGTCTGAAAAATCCGATGCGCAAACAACCTCTTCGAGCAGTAAAGGCAAACGGAAACACAAATCGTCATCCCAAAGCACTCAGAGCGCTAGCGCGGGTCCTTCTACCTCATTCGTACCTCCGATGACCGGTCCAGCAAACTCCTACACGATGCCGTATGCATATCCTCCCTCATACTCTTACTATCCGTACTACATGCCACCATACTCATATCCTCCTCCGGCACTTGGGTCTGATCCCACTAAACAATCATACTTGCCTCCGATGATTTCGTCGACAGGGCCGCTGCCCCCGACGAGTTATTATCCCTATCCATATGCACCTCCCTCGTACGGATACAATGCACCTCCTCCTGCATATCCTTACCTGCCTCCGCGCTATACTATTCCTCCGTATGGACAGACTTCAGGCCAACAACCGTATCCTGGGCCTACTTCGAGTTCTGGTCCAGGGTACTCGTATTACCCTCCTCCGCCCCCGCCCCCGCTCCCACCGCCTGCGCCTACGCCAGCGTCTGCACCCGCACCCGCACCCGCACAACCGCCGCCGCCGAAACCGAAGCCAAAGGAAACGGAGGAGCCGAAGGGCCCAACAACGTTCTCCTTCCATCATTATAAACTCGGTCAATCTGGAGGACCGCAGGAGGTATGTATTTGCTTAATTTATCTTGAAGAACGTCTTCGTTGAAATGATTTTCTGGAAATAGCCAAGGAAGCGACTGAAGGCGGATCCGAATTATTTGGAGAAATTCAAAGCGCATACATCCGTTATTAAAATGTCTCTTATGCCGTACGTGGATCGACCTGCCGGTTCTACCGCTCCGAATACGGTTCCTAGTGCTTCTGGAGAAAACACTGCATTATCAGAAAGTACTCAACGTGATGCTCCTCGTCCTGATTTGGCGGCATTGCAGAGTACGCAACAAAATCTCCCGGCGGCTACGATGGAACCTGCGGGTGAAGCGTCAACATCTGCCGCGCCAGCGATGGTATGGAACTTAATGTTGACTCTGTTTTTCGGTCTTTCTTATTCTTTTCGCAGCGTCCATGCGCGACGAAAACGTGTAGTCGGTCTATTCCTGCTGAAAATCATGGTACGATATGCGAAAAGTGTAAGCTGCGCTTCAAGAAACATCAAGCGAAAGCGAAGGTCAAATATAAGCTCGAACCGCGAAAGTTCTTGAAGGTCAAATCTTCGGAAGGATCAACGCAAAGTGGTGTATGATTGAACCCCAGTCGGAAATGTTACTTATTATTAACATATTTGTGAGTCATTCGCGCTTTCGTAGCCGCTTGGATTTCTCCGTACCTAACATACTCCCAGATTATTAACTTGTTGTATTACGTTCTCATGCTTGCTTGATCGGTTATTGACATAAATTGTCGTCTGCCTCGTGTCGACCAACCTGGATGTGGGGTGTGTTTAATTATGTCGTCGATCCTTCAGTCATCCACGTTGTTGCTTCAAGGAGGGGTAGCGTGTTTTATGGGTAGTCTCTAGCTCGAATCTTGAAACTTTGTTGTCGTCAAGCTACGGCTACCACACCCACAAAGCTACCACATCGCCAAAGCTACCACACCTACAAAGCTACCACACCGACAAAGCTACCACACCCACAAAAAAAAGATGCCCTCTCGAGTCTCTAGCATTCACGATCTTGAATCTGGCGAGGAGTTCGAGAGGATCAAGCAAAACTTTAGAAGCACCGTTATCGCGCCTGACGTCACAGGTGTGTGGGGCTTTTGTTCTTTTGTTCGCTGGTCAGATGCAGAAAATTGATTGTTGAACGATGAACCTTTGGAGTGTAGCCGATTTTCCAGAGACCCAAGCTGCGTTTGAAGAATTGCAATTCGAATTGCAAGAGTTCCTTGTCCAACATATATCCAAAGTATCTGCTTTGCAAGGTCGTATTGCGAGCAATGTACGAGCGACAGACTCGAGTGGGGAAGCGCGTGTTAGCCAAGGAACGGGTACGATTTCCTAGCTCTGACTACCTAAGAGAATAGGAACTTTCGTCTTATAGCAATTTTTTTTTGACAGTAACGCCAATTTCTGTGTCTCGTCGCCCTTCGGGTGCCGAGTCGAGGAATTCTCATGTTGTTCTTGAGGGCGCGAATGATGAAAAAGGCGGAGCTCCCTTGCCACGACGCGCTGTTCTCCAAGTCGCCAAGAATCCGCTAGAGATACATATGGCAGCTCTGCAAACATTTCTGGCGGCCCATCTCGAAAACGTACGCGCGCTCCAGAGTTCGGTCCCGCCTGTTGTGGATGGGAGAAGGGCGACTGGGAAATCGGACCAAGTTCACAAGGGTACACGCGCGGGCGGAGGTCAGGAGGACGAGATGTACATGTATGCGACGCTTGCGCAACAGTTCCATATGCGTGTTGTCATTGTGCGTGGTTGTTCCCGACGTTCCTGCAAGCTTGGATTATTATTCTAATACGTCGGTTTTTTTTTGCATAACTGTTTATAGTCCACATTTACGGCTGTGTTAATCGTGATGTTGCTTGCTTTGGTGGATGGCATTATTGGTCCCCGTCGCAGGATCGCGTTCAGCGTCGCGATGTTGTTTTCTTTTATGGCTCTCTCGATACATTTCGCCAATATTTTCCTCGCTGGACGAGGTGCGATGCTCACCACCACCACCATCAGCGGCGGAACGAATCCCGACATCGACTCGCTTAGGTTTTACCTCGCCATCTGTGGCAACCTCCACCTTGCATCCACGGTGTTGCTTCTCGTGTCGATCGCTGTTATGATATTCCTCATATTCAGTTCGATAGCGTTCCCGCTTGTCTTGTTGTTCCTTTCAGGGATCGCGGCGCTGATTGTGTTCGTGAGCGCGTATTGGGAAGTTCCGGTCACTCTGGGGAACGTCGTGTTCCTTGCGGCGAATGTGGGGCGGTTGAAATCGTCTCTCGAATCACTCCGGCGCAGTGCGCGTGCTGCTCGACGGGGTGCTTCGAGGGCAGTCTGAGCCCAGGCAGATTCTCGCGCTCCTTCTCCGTACCCTATCTTCGATTGCATGCAATATTCTTTGATTCTTCCGTGTGGTTATTTTTGAGGTGTTCATTCGGGATATCCCAAGTGTGAGGCCTGTGAAGTAACGGGATTCAACTTTAACTCCGTCAGCCCTCTGAATCTCACTCACGAACTGGATTCGGAGCAGATGAAGGCACGGCTGGCCATGGGCTACGAGCAGAGGTCCAGTACAACTCAATGCAGCGGCATGCATAAATTCATCTGTATGAGTATCAGCATTCAATTCGGGTCGAAGGTGAAGCGTCCACTTCCAAACCACTGACACGTCGAATGCTCGTTGATGTGGATGCATTTGGCAGGTTTTTCATTTGGAAAGTGAAGTAGGTTATCCCAATCCCACCACTTTTCTCCTTGACAAGAAAATTCCATTTACTGTAATATCTCATGGTCTTCCATCATTACTCGGGGAGGTTTGTGTAATTACTTAAGTGAACCCTGGCGCATGGTTCCGATATCCAGATGATGAATCGACGACCGATGATCGCTCTCAACGCTCACGGGTTTTTCCGTCCGCCCCGTTGAAAATCAGGCCAAGATCAGGCACACCTCTTGAGTTTTTAAATTGGGTGATTGACCTTGCGGAAAGGACAAGAGATACCTATGCATGTTACCTGCCGGGCTTTGCCGGGCAAGAAACCCACGAAATCCCGGGCCGTATATCCGGTGATGTCCACTCGTCCACCGTGGCCTTTCCATCAAGGTCAGCTCCCTGCCGTTGGGTTTTGCGCTAGGCTTGTGGATTTTGGTTGGAGTCAGCCTTTTCTTGACCTTGTGCTGGATACTCACTAACATCTCACCCACAGGAACTCCCTTGACATCACAACTTCTCCGCTTGTACGTCGGGCCTCGTGGCAAATTGCTGGCACCAGTATCGCCTCAGAATTTGAATCGCTTTGCTTAAGAAATCTGTGGGTCGTGGAAATAAAATACATTTCGTGATTTTGACCAGCCATGCAGTGAACAGACGATCGGAAGTGACAGTCATGACATCTAGTGTTGAGGAAAATCAACGGAGGTAAGTTGGTTCCGTACATGTTGTAATTTCGCTCGACTGACATATGCGTGCACTATAGGAATGATGACTTGGGTGTCCCCACATCCATTGGTCTCCTTGAAGCTAAAAAGCTCTTCCCTCTCGTCCGTCAACCGGAATGGCATTCCCTGTATCATGCGTTAGCTTTAAAAGGTCGAGGGACTCCACTCATATACCCAAATCCCGAACTCCAGCAGCCGATTGAGTATCGCAAGATCGGACATTCCATTGGAGAGCTAATAATATTCAATATTCGAGGATTCGTCGATCTCCATTTCAATATCTGTGTTCCTATTGACAGCCCATTGAATGGGCTGCCTGGGGATATTCCACAGGGATTCTCTCCGCTTTCACCCCCTCTCGACCCTACCAATTTCTTTGAGGATGAACCATTCAAAGGTCCCACTGTTATTGAGGGAAAGTCACAGAGGAAGTTGCAAATCTCCGGCCACTCGTAAGCAATTTTTTCGTGCACAACGGTGATCTATGAATCCTGTTAACGATCATTTTTACTAGCCCTGGAACAATATTTGACGCTGTATTGGAAAACACGGCAATTATAACCATTCCGGAAGGGGTGATCTCCCGAGATGTCATTGACGTTTCCTGCTTCCGGAAATATGTTGCCGAGAACGCAACTGGATGGTACAAGTTTGTGAATGAGGTTGGCGGCCGTCATGCTATCAATGGTGATTTGCGTATCGTCATAGGCTGGGATAAATGCCGTTCGTGGTCGCGGGTTTTGTCGTCCCTTGCAACCGTCCACATTCCTGATAACACCATGGGAACTGCTGGATCTGTCTCGCGTCACGGCATGACAGGTACGAGAGGTGGTAAAGGTGTGCTTAGCGACACGCCGGTGGATTCGTCAGAGGAAGGGGAGATCTATCAAAATCAGACTCTCTTTCTTCGGACGTTAAACATCTCAGTCTGCGATGACATTTGGTCCCAACTCGCTGAATCCTTCAGACGACACAATGAACCGTCTACGCTTCCACCTCCTGACGGGACTCCTTTCAAGTGGGACTCACAATCTATCGTGCGTCTCATTTATAACTGTCTAAAGTGGGACCTCATCTCTGTAGGCGACGCACCCTGCAAATGGAATCAACGCAGCGTTGCTGAAGCTGGTCTGTCCTCTTATATTTTCATGATGATCACGCCTTGCTGATCATTAGTTCCCTCGTCAGAAACCCCATGCAAGGTTCGCAATCACCCAAGACAATGACTGGATTTCCGTCCTGAAACCTGGAAGTGTCATTCACTACATGCAACCGCTTTATCATCTGACGCTTCATTGGGATGTAGGATGATACCTCACTGCCCACTACCGATGAATTTCTGTCACGGATTCTCAAGGTATATCTTGTTTGTGAAGAAGATGGTGAGTACAACTCACTTTCACCAGACTCACTACGACGCTCAGCATTTTTTGCAGATGTGGTGTTTTTGGGATATAAATCCGATGGTGCGTCCGCTTTATAGTAGTACATAATAATCATGCATAAATTACTAGTGTTGTTGGAGTTCCTCTTTACCACATTAGCAAATGGTAGTTTGAATATGGCTGAGGGGAACGGTGGGACGAAATATCCATTTTCCCGATGTGAGGGCACTTTTTCTCTCATTGTCGATGTCATGAATTGCGAGCGGATGAAGACATGGTTGGGTAGAGTTACAGTACAGTTCCAAGCGCCGACCATGCCAGTGAATAAATTCATATGTATCCGCATTTTCGATTCGAAGCTGAAGACGCATGTCGAATGCCAGTAGATGTGAGTGCATTTGGGAGGGTTTTTCATTTAGAAAGTGAAGTACATACATATACATGGGGTTCTCCCGATTCACCACCACTTTGCTCCTTGACAAAAAAAAAATCCGCTCAATATCTCATGGTCTTCGATTCAATTACTTGCGGAGGTTCGCGCAATTAAGTGAAGCCTTATGCATGTATCGGAAACCACACTGGCCTTCAAAATGCCTCACAAGGGCCAAGGCACATCTCCTCTGGAAGGGGGATGAATCAACGACCGATGATCGTTCTTAACGACGACCTTCGCGGACGGCTTTTTCCGAGCGCCCCCGTGAATCAGGCCAAGACCAGGCACAACCAACTAAATTCAAAATTGATGATGAAAGGATCTCCTTCTGGACTTTACTGCACTTAGGACCCGTAGTCGGTTTCAACTTGACTGTGGTGGGTTGATAGACGCCCATGACGAGTACTGCTCTTAGCATCTTGATGCTCCTTCAAGTGTTGATGTTGATTTACCCATCTTTTCAACGGACATACTCAACAGTCCATGAGTAAGTATCCGGGTAAGACCCTTGCTAGGCAATGTGTGTTCGTCGCAGGGACAGCCAACTAGTTCATTGAATTCAATCAGGATTTACCAAGCTATTACTTCACGGCTTGGCTACATGTTATATAATTTGCTCTGTTCGAGTGCTGGCGCCTTCAAGTTTTCGTATCTGCCTTCCTCCGCGCTACCACTCCGATGGATCATCCCGGTCCAGGAGACGATGGTGGCAAGCTTTATATACCCATATGCATCTCTGGTGGGTACTTCCAAAGTACCGTATACGTGCGAACTGATGTTAACGAGCTTACAGTTGCGTGCCTAACGTGGGTCGTTCATGACTACTGTGAGAGCGAAACCTCCATAAAATTCTCCTGCCGTTTAACATCTTCGATGTAGTTGTTACTTTAGAAGATGAGGTACGTTGATAATTATTTCTTGGAGCGATTATAGGCTCAGACAACGCGAAAAAAACAGGTTACATATTTTTGGGTAGGAGGATCACCGTGGCGTCCATCATTTGGTTTTTGCTCCTTACCTTCTCCTAGTCACAGAAGCCGCGATTTGGCATTCTGACCTTCTATTGGGTAGGTAATAAATTTCTTTTCGCCTTCCGTGACTTATGCCTTTGCTCCAGATCCGATATTACACCATTTTCTTGGTCCTCTTCGACACAATAGTGGATATCTATATGATTCGTTCATCGACATTCATAATTTGCTCCCTGTAAGTCCATCGGACTTTTCTTCCTCGTTCGCTCTGAGTCCGCTGGCAGGACATTAGGAGCGATTAGTCTGTGGTCAATCGAGTTTGTAATGCAAGTGCGCATTTATACCTTATTCAACCGTTCGAAAAGAGTATGTACGTTCTTGACACTGAGATTCTCCTTCGAAATCGCCTGACAACCTCTTGATCAAGCTAGCTATTTTCAACGGCATTCTCTTCTTCATTTCTATCGTCATATTTGTCTGGCTCTTCGTGGAAAGTCAGGTTCAGGACGATCACCGGGGGCCGGGGCATGGCCATGGGCCACCACCGCCAGGGCATGGGCCACCAGGGCATATGCCACCACCGCCAGGGCATATGCCACCTCCCCCAGGACATGGGCCACCACCCGGGCATGGTCCACCACCACCCGGGCATGGGCCGCCACCACCACCCGGGCATGGGCATGGACCACCACCTCCACGGAAGTGTGAGACCTTAATTGAAGATAGAAAACATGCTCAATGGCTTCCTGGTACGTATCTACAACCTCACTATTTCCGAGACAACACATAACCCTTCCTCCTTCATGTTTCCCAGCAACGCTCTTCGAGCTTCTTCTATTCGGGATGGCGGTGTACAAAACCATCGTCTCCTCTTCCGCCAAAAACGATATTAATGGGCGGCGATCGCTCACCGCCATTTTGTTGTCTGAAAATATCATATATTTCTTCGTGTACGTTCTTGTTCTATTTACGCCAACGAACCTGCACACGCGGTGTTGAAAGTTCATTAACGTTTATTTTCCAAATAGAGCGGCGTGTGTGTTGGTTTTTAACAACCTCATGTTTATAGTGAGTCAGTCCGTCTTCGAAACCCGAATACAGTCTTTAAATCAAGATATTTTCTCAAGTGTCAAGTACATCTGCCGTTTCTTGGATTTGGGTGAGTTGTTATCTCTCGAGCTATGCTACGCATAATACTAAATGACGATTATGCATGTAGCCCATTTCATGCAGCGCTGGGTCTCGCTACTGGTCGTCTGCTCATCCACCTTCGTAAATTCGCCACGGAAAATCTAGAAGCACCCGGAAGCAGTCGCATGACCGGCATGCTTCCAAACATTGAAGCAGATCTGCCTCCTTTTGAGAATGTCCCTGGAATATCCGTTGAAGAGATACCCAGGTAAATCTCGCCCAGTTTACTCTGAATATATGTGGCAAGGAAAATAGTAATATCTCACACGTTGGTACTTATCGGAGGAGTATCTAAAGAGGAGGAGTATAGCGAAGCCAAGTGAGATTCTTCTGTAGATTTGACAGGCCAGGGAGCTGCTAGGTTCGATGCGAGCCGCGAGTTCAAAATACCGCTTCTATTCTTTCGGGTGATAGGAATGGACTCTATGGGAGGACGACACTCCATTGACCTATGGAGAGTTCCCAAAAAGCCGTTGGAGGCGGCCGCATCGCGGTCCTAGACCCAGCCTAGACGCGAGGACAATTACAGCCCCCTTCAAATGTTCTCCATCCCAACTACATCCACCTTCCCAATGATGAAAAACCAGGCCACTATTCCTCCAAGTCGGAAGCGACCGCAGAAAGAACTTGGTCGCCGGGGTCAAGGAGAACGAGAACACTGCAGGATTTCGTTCCCTGGTCGCAGTGGACAATGTTATTGTTTTGTTGGGTGGGATCGATTAGTAACTGCGGACAACCATCATTCAGTCGCTCTAGGATGTGGATGTGACGAAGGAAATATTTAAGGACCTACATTCGACATGGGCGTCGTAGGGCAAGCTTTCCATAGTAACTGTTATGGGTCCCTGGCTATCAATAACTGCTCCATGAACGGCGGCACCACGGAGATTGAGAATTAAGCGGGAAACCATGAGGCTAGTAATTCTAGACAATGGGGCAGTGTATCAGCTTAGCGCATGCCTAACTTATGGAGGAGACGGACAGGGTACTGAAACTTGCATTTACTGCTTTCAGGTTCGGCTGTTAAGGAAGGGATAAGACAGTCAATGACACCAGGGGCACCGGATACCCAACTCACAGTAGCAAACTGGAATGAAAAAAATTAGCATTTCGTTAACTGAGCTTACTACGAGAACAAGCATAAACTCACAAGAAACAGTAGAACCGTTACAAGGTTGGCGATGAAAATCACGCCGAAATAGATGACGCCTATCAGATCCTGTGAATATTCGATTTTCCCAGTGAATCCATGAGCAGAAAATAATGACCATCCCGTAGAACCAGGTTGATGAGCGAGCTAGTGTTTCCCCTCAACAACCTGTTGTGCACTACAGTACGCCAGAGCGTCAGGAAGAATACAACAGAGTCTGAATCAAAATTGATGGGCTATATCGGTGTGCGCTGGATTCATAAGGATGCATCGTACCGAAAACGAGTTCGGCAACCCATGTGAAAACGAAGCGTCTGGAGGCTGTCAATTTAATCCAAAAGAAAAACAGGAGCTGCAAACCCTTGATGCTTTCCAACGAGTATGCATCCAACAAGGCCTACGACGCAAAAGTCAATTTCGTGTCCGGTACGAGGGTAGTCCCAACTAACCTTCGGGTAGAACCAGACTTGTCCCATCGGTGAATGCCCACTGCGGAAAACCAAAAACCAATTATGAATACCGTTTTTGATACGGGACCGAGGGCAAAAATACGGACGATTTTCACTGCCAGCTCAGCGGCCAACAGACATGCCACAAACAGCACAATCGTCAAACGCCCTGAATAAATAGCGTAAATCCGCATAGTAAAAATCACTTCATGATGAAATAATTTAAGGTTCCTTTCCAGAATACAAACTCGAACGACCAACACACCTCCGATGACGAACGCGGTTACGATCTTTAAGGCTTCAGGAAAGAGGATATACCGATTGCAAACCTCCTTGCTCCATGGATGGTGAAATGCTATTTTGAAAGTTTTCGAAATTCAAAATATTCGATGAGGTTCTGAACGCTCAGAAGGAAGTTGATCAACTCACAGACAATGATTACAATGTAGCCCAGCGGCGAGAGATATCGATTCTTACGTGAGAAATCAAATAATGTGTGACGGAACGAAGTCGGAAAGAAGAAAACGCACCAGAAACCATAAAGCCGTAACCATTGTGAACTTTCTCATCCAAATACGCTCGACCTCTTGCCCAAACGTGATCACGATATCGTAGAATAACATGACTTCCTGAGAGGTCAGTACCACCCAGAATGGACGACGTTATGCCAAAAAAACAAACCGCAGGAGGCTAACGAGAACATCTTTGCGACCATCCTACGGGGAATGGATTGTTCAAAACTGTGAATAGAGAGCTTAATGGGTACTCACAAATTCCTTGCAACGTTGGCGAGTTGCTCTGGGGAGAGAGGCGCAGCCATGCTACAAAATAACCCTCCCTCTAGGATAGGAATAAAGTGAGAGACCAAGGCTGCTGGCTGGAAGCTCAGAGAGGTAATAAAATGAAAAAGGAGCGCGGCCTCTCTGGAAGGGCGCTCGTGCTTCTATTCATAATAAGTATGAAGCATGAATGGAAGATCCGTCAACGTTCAACGCCCATGGGGTTCTGTCAACAATTATGCGTAGATATCGGCAGAATGGACCGGGTTGTTCCCTCCACAAATTCTTAACGGGGTCGGATTTTCAGTGGTGGACTGTGGTGGAAAAAAGAGAGCCTGGCGAACAATCCGGGATCAAAAATTCCGGGCCGGTATGTAATCCGTGCTCGTCAACAACTTGTCAACGTTTCAAACTTTTCCTTCCTCAACCCACACTGATCAACCGTATTCCAACTTTCGTTCGATCCCTTTTTTGCTTTCAAAGCATTCATCCTTTGGTGCATAAACCGTGTCGCCAATCCAACTTGCTGCGGGTTCCAGCTCATGTAAATTAACCATGTGCCACCTTACTTACCTGTGCCCTCCTTTCCATTCCAGCCGCCAGCGACACCAGCCATCCCGTACCCGCACGCTTCCACTGACGCTTCTGGATCTGAGACTGGGCCACATTTCGTTCTTTTATTCATCGGCCGTAACATCCCCCGTTAACACTTGGTCGAGCTGGCGCGTTCTCTCGAGCCTAGATCTGACACTAGTCAACTCGGATTCCTTTACTTGTCTTCCATGGCTGTCGACCTGTACTGGGAGAAACCATAGCGATTTAGCTGGACATGCATATCATCTGCGGTGCCAGAGATATATATTTGACCCCTCGTTTCCACTTCAGCCCCCCTCCTCGAATCTTCTGTGCCATCACATACGATATGGCTACTTAGCATCCCGGAGGCCAAAACCCTATGGTGGTGATCGGCAATCGTAATACCAAGGACCTCCCAGTGGGTCCTTATGGTCGTGATTGGAGCAAGTAGGGCTTTGTGGATGTTGCGGCGACGCTGGACCCTGCGGCTGCAAGGCCCAACGACGTGCGCCATCATAGGTACCGTAGCCTGATTGTGCCCATGCACTGTCTGTGGCAAGGTTAAGCACCGTTATGAACACCTGAAGTCCAAAGGATACCCCGAACGTGAGAAACTTGCTTTAACTTGAAATTCGGGACAGACGGTCCATAAAAAAAAACCCCGCCGGAAACGGCGTAGGCGTGGCTTTCGCGTGCCCCGTGTCAAGATGAAACGACTTCAGTTTTTTCCGAGCCGCGTGCAAAGGCGGGGACGACGGGGGGCAGTTGCCTATGATGTTGGCAGCAGCCAGAACTTGGAGGTAAGTATGTAGATAGGCAGCAAGGGGCTTATCAAGTGCTTTATGTGCACACCGGTGCCAGTGGCATATACTTATCATATCGCTTTCAAGGCTGGGACGTGCATAGAGTTCGTCCATCGAGCCTTGAATAGCGGATTGCTCAAGGTGGGTGTGTCGCAGACTCGCAGATGAGTCGAAGAGTCGAAGAGATGCGAAGTTCGGCCATGACGATGTTTTTGCGAAGACGGCATCTCCAAGCCGGTGTTTGAGCCTCTGATGCGCGGCCTAAACCGGAAAGAAATCGCCTCAAAGAAAACTTGTCATCAGACTACATTCCCTCGTAACCGAATGGAATTATCAATAACCCTCGTGAAGACGGGAATTGATATCTCCTGACCAACACAACGCTAGGCTGTTAAGAATCAGCTTACTCTTGACCTCGTTGCTTCTTTTTTTTCCCCGCTTCTTTCTTCTCGTTGGATGGTCTCTTGGTCTCGTTGAGGAGCATTGGTTTTTTGCGAGGTACGTCTATTTTACCAATGCTTCAAGGATAATGTTGACCATCCCCTTAGATAATGGCACTTTCGGTATCGGGTTTTCCTGAGCCGTCGCGTCCCACGGAGGTGTACATAGCGGGAGAGGATGGGTACGCCAAGACGACGCTGATGAGCAGTCCTCGATTGCGTGGCCTGTTTGGTGCAAGTGGTAGTGGAGGTGGCAACGTGGGGAGCAAGAAGCCGGCGACGACGACTGCGACGACGATGACGAGTAAAGCCGATGAAACGGAGAATACCACGACGCCTCCTACGACACCTGGGTTAACGTTTCCCAGCTCCTCTTTCGAACCACTCTCGCAGCAGGAGTACGAACTCGAATTCCAACTGTCGTCTTCTTCATCAAAACGACCCAGACTCCCATCGTTACCACGTCGCACGTCACCGTCTCCTGTCAGGCTAGGTCCCAGTCTTACACGGTTCGATATGTGGTCACGGTCTCCTACGACTCTGTTGAATTCCAATCCCAAACCAACACTACCAGGAGAAGGGGCTCGGCCATTGCCCACTGTCCCCGGACATCTTCCAAAGCAACACGTCAACGCCGTAGCTGGTCCGTCCAAACACGTCAACGCCATCGCTGGTCCCTCATCCAAAGTCCTGTTGACGCAAAACTCGCCATCTTCACTTTCCATGCGCTATCAACCGCTGGTCGCGGGTACATCAGCAGAACCATCTGCTTCGGCTTCTTCGAAAGATGGCCCTAGCTCCGTTCGCCCGTTGCCCCGGATACCTCCTCCACTCGCTGATGCTGATCCCGTACCAGCACCAGCAGCACCGGCAGCACCAGCAGCACCGGCAGCACCAGCAGCACCGGCAGCACCAGCAGCACCGGCAGCACCAGCAGCACCAGCAGCACCAGCAGCACCAGCAGCACCGGCAGCACCGGCAGCACCAGCAGCACCGGCAGCACCAGCCGCTCCCATTGCAGGTCCTTCGCGGTTCGTACCCCCGCCAGCTAAAGTTAAGCGACCTAAAACCAGTCCTAGTGCCCTCATCCCTTCCACCACTCCCATGACTCAGCATCGATCGCCGTTTGACAGTATATCGGCTTCAGGTTCAGGTTCTTGCGCAAGTCCAAGTACTCCTCCTCTCCCTATTAGCTCCGGATTGAAAACTCCCCGGTCGAGATCTCATTCGCGGCCGACGCCTCCGCCTCAGCCGCCGCGTCCGCGCCGTGATAGGTCTTTGGATTCGTACTACAGTGGGTCGCCGCGGACTCCCGTTGTTCTTAGCCATGGCGCCCGGCCTCTTCCACAGCACCCGGCGACGATGGATGTAGATTCTGCTTCAAATGCTTTGAAAATCCAAATCACGCCCGCGCCGAGTACGGGTACTTCGCGGCCTACCCCTGCCGTTCAACCTACCCGTCCGCGCCGTGATAGATCGTTGGATTCCTATTACGCGCCGAAGACTCGTTCGGCGTCGATTCCCGTTCTCGCCGCTCCGCCTCTTCCAGAGCACGCGGCGACGAGGGATGTAGGTCCATCTTCGAAGGTTTTGAGCATCCAAACCACGCCCGCGTCGAGTAGGAGTAATACTCGTCCCGCGAAGACTCGGTCGTCGTCGATCCCTCCTCCTCTTAATCATGCGCGAACCCCGAGATCTTTGCCCTCTCCAACAATTCTCGGGGCCCGGCCTCCTCCACAGAAGGCGGCGACGATGGAGTCTTTGACAATCCAAACCACACCCGCTTCGAATAAGAGTAATACTCACGCCCGTCCCGCGAAGAACCGGTCGTCGTCGATTCCCCCTCCTCTTAAACATGGACGGGCACCGAGGTCTTTACCGTCTCCGACGATTCTTGAAGCTCGCCCTTTGGCACAAGTGTCTTTGAAGATCCAAACCACACCCGCCTTAAGCAGGAGTAACACGCGTTCTCGGGTTGCGAGTCCAGTGGGTCCAGTTAAACCACGCACGACGAGAGCAACGCCCACGACTCCTCGCGCTCTTCCTATCCCGCACTCCATGTCGGCGCCACCCACTCGTCCTCCTTCCCCGAAAGTTCCCGACGAAACTCAGTCTGTCGAGGCTCCGCTTCATTCTCACCCCGACGCCTTTTCCTCCTTCGCAGACAACGACTCCGTCCATCATCCAAATGACAACAATATCGTAGCGGAATCCCCCATCGAAGTATTCATCGACAATCTCCACCGTTCCGCATTCTCTCGCAGCCCCTCTCCCATTCGATACGCTCGTCCGGATTCCCATGACCTCGACGAAGACGACATGGAGTTCACGGTCGCGGCTAGTGGGGACGATACCTCTTCATCGAGAAGTGCGTCGCCTGATGATACTGCGCGGAGAAGGAGGAGAACAGAGCAATTGAGGTCGTATCGTAATAGCTATCGACCGAAGGGTGATGCGGATGGCTCCTTGCCATGGATTCCTTATCGTTCGGTTAGCCCCCCAGAAGTTCCTGCGTTGCCGAAATTGGAGCAGGAAAACACCAAGGATAAGAATACCAAGAAAGACGAGAAGAAAAAGGCGAAGAAGACGAAGAAAAACAAAAACAAAAACCCGTCCTTATCCAGCTCAACGCCGAACACGCCACGGGCCTCTTCACCAGAGAGGAAGTCTCGCTCGAGCAGCCTAGAAAAGTGGGATTAGCGGAGGCTGTTTCGTTGGCTTTGGAAGAGGTGATGATGGTCAGAGGTCGGGCTGGGGCACCGGGAAGTGGGTCGTCGCCTACCAGGAAGAAGGGGAAACTGGCGCCACCGCCGCGAGCAGCACTGGACGGCAGTACAGGTCCAGCGGCAGTGCTTGTGTTGAACGCGAACTCGAACGACCAGGAGGTGCTAGATATCCGGGAGATACCGGATTATACAGAGGTATTGGATATCTGTTTACCCCCAGCACAACCACCACTCGAGTCCTCTTCGTCGTCGTCATCGTCATCGATGAGGACGAGGAAAGATACAATCACCACCATCAGTACAGGGTCTTCTGCGTCACGGTCGTCCTCGATGAAAGATTCGGATATGCCGTTCATGTGGGTTTCTGCGAGCAAACCTTCTGTTACGCCTGCGTCATTTATCCCTCCGCCGCCACCACCGCCTTCGTCGAGGCATCAGCTGTATCAGCAGCAGCAGCAGTATGCCCTTGATTCGATGGAAGGCAGTGGTAGCGCGGAACGGATCGCTCTGGTGTGTGGGCTGCCAATCAAACAACTACGAGCGACGGACAATGTTGATGGTTTTTCTGGCACCTCATTCGGCTCCGTGTCATCCAGAGTTTCCTTTGGTCGTGCGAAGACGAAGAAGGATAAAGGCAAAGGCAAAGAAAAGGAGAGGAAACGAACCACGAGTCTCGGTGCGGGCAATGCCATTGGCAGCAGTTTCCGGGCGTCTTCGTTCCATGATGATGATGATGAGCAGCCGTACACGCTACATATCCAGCGCATCGATACCGACGTCAACGCTATCACTAATATCACCAATACCAATACCAATACCAATACCAACAACAACGCCAATCCCATTGCCAGTTCGTCAAACACGAATACCCACAGGAATGCAAATCCGGTCGCGAGCGACGATGTAGAGGTTGACTGTGATACGCCCACTACCACCACTGCTGGCGCGGGCGGCGCCGGTGTTGTCGGCTGGGTTCATGCTCACGATCATGATCACAATCGCAACGAGCGCGAGCGCGAACGGTATCCCAATCCTACCACGGAAGATGATGTGGATTTGGTAACGACCACCACGACGAGAATAATCCACGGCACCACCGCGGACGACTCCGATGCTAGCGGTGGTGGGGATATCTGGGAACAGCACCATCTCCACCAGGGAGAGCAGGAGACGGGGGGTGGTAATGCGTATGTGAGCGATGTTAGGGATGTTATACCCCATTTGCGGAATTTGAAGGTCGGGTTGGGTGATTTGATGAGGTGAGGTGAGGTGATTTGATGGGGTGAGGTGGTATGTGATGTGAAGAGGCGAGGTGGAATGTGATGTGAAGAGGGGAGGTGGAATGTGATGTGAAGAGGCGAGGTGGAATGTGATGCATCGGGTTTTGTACGGGCTTCAAAACCGAGGAGCTCGAAAGTCAATTAATTTGACGAGTCGAGGTTGATATGGTTTTTTTGGGACGGCGGTTGTGTGTTAGATGACGATTACTAACAACTTGCATAGATACATACTGACATACATGCGTTCCGGATTGTTGGCTTTTTTTTTGGATTTTGGATTTTGTTTGTTGTAATGCTTTTATCTATTTAATTTATTGTTTGGTGATTTTTGTTGTTGTCGATGGAATTCGAGGTGGAAGTGCACATAGGGTTGCGATCGCGGCTGAAGCGGATTGGGAGATTCAGACGCGTCGGTAAAGTAGATTAGATATTACGACGCCTCGCGTTCGTGATCCCTCAAGCTTTGTGCGCTCAGCGGAGGTTTCCCGTAGGCAGTTATCTATCTTGCATTCATACTACTTACGACCTTCGGTATCCACACATATTCGTATCTTACCTTGGCCCCTCTGTCCTTGAGCGCTACCTGTACACCTAAGACCCGGCCCTTTTCACCTGGCACATCCTCTGAACTTGCGGGCATTCGATTCCCCACAGAAGCAGAAGGATGGGAGAATGGCCATGGAGGGATGGTGTTGTTGCAATGAGATGGGATGTGCGTTTGCGACGATGGTTAAAGTACCAAGTAAGGGTCTTTATTGACGTTGCGTTGTTTTTTTTAGTTTGTAGAGTGAGTAAGTACTTACGAGTAAGTAGGCGGTAGGCGCTTGACAGAGCGGTGCAAGTCGCGATCGACGGGAGGTATTCGCACGTTCCATATTAATACCAATAAGACTGTGCAATATGGGTTGGGTTCTCTCAAAGGGGAGATTACATCGAATCAATTTACACGTGGATGGATGGACGGGACGTCGATGGACAGCGGCTGGTGACACAATAAATCAACCTGGTGCTTGCTTTCTGGGATAGTTTTTTTTTTCCTCGAGAAGTTCGTGAGCCTCTTGAGCTCGCAAGGCGTGAATGCGCCGAATCCTCCACCTTGATGTTGTAAAGTGCTCGAATAGGGCCTCGTTGTATCATCTACCCGATATTGCGAGTATTCCGCACCATCAGGGCGGTAGTAGAAATTCACCGATCCCCCAAAATGGATTCCACACCAGGCAACGATTCCGTGGATCATCATCATTGCAGTCGGAATCGTTGCATCGACCGCCATTTTCAGGGTCTGGGTATATATCTTTTGGAATTCAGGGTGTTCTTATTTAACCTTGCGGTAGACGATGCATCATGGACGGAAGCAGGCGACAATACGTAAAAAAACGAAAGACGCAGGTTCCAGCAGTGTTCCAGCGTCATCCACAAAGCCCATTTTTCGAGCATCAGGCCTGCAGGGCCGACCTGGGGGCGTTCTTGGCAATACGATTGCCGACCACCACCATAGGGGGCTGAGCTCCGGGCTGTTGAGTAGCCATATTGTACGTGATGGTGGAAAATATTCGAGGGGAATGAACTGGAATGAAGAGGAAATGAGGAGTCAGATATATGTCTAGCGTGGTCGCCTTGGTTTCCCCGCGCACAGGTCAAGAGGTAAAAGACAAGTAACGGGAGGAATCAGAGTGGACCAGTCTCCGAGACGAGGATGCGCCAGCTCGACCGAGGATTGACGCCAGAACAATGAGGGAAAGGACAAAAAGTTGGCTACTTCCACCGAATTTGAATTTCAAGACGCGTGGCATAGGAGAGTAAGTGGAAGCGCTGGTCTCGCTGGAATGGGAAAAGCAGGTTACAGGTGAGCTAGTACACCGAGCTAGAAGCCTCTAGAAACTGAGGAAGTCGTTGGGTGCCGTTGAAATTGGTTACACGATTTAACCACCCGAGAATAAATGGTTTAAAATAACGAGTACCGGAATGCTGGTCAGCTTGGGTTGACGAAAGTTGAGATTGAAACTTGAAATTTGAAGCGTTGACGAGTTGTTGAGGAGCATCGATGCGAACCATCACATCAGAACGCATAATTACATAGCGGCCCGGAATTTTGATCCCGGATTAGTCGCCATGCGGCTCTCTTTCTTCCACCACTCTCGAATCAGGACAGGATACTTATCCAGACTTATCCCCTGCTGCTCATATGTTGGCTACCCCTAAAGCATTTGTAACGGGAACAATTCACCCCAGTTTCGGTCTAGTCTGCCGATATTTATAATTATCGATTGTACAAGAACCCCATGGGCATTCGACGATCATGCATCCATGCTTCATACATGTTATGTGTGGAGCAACGAAGGACCGCCATTCCAGATAGACCACTCTTTTTTATTGCATTCCATTGCCCGTCTCTGAGCCTCCAGGCGACGAGCATTGGTCTCCTACATTCTTTCTTTTCGTCTGGCAGGGCTGTTTCCTAAACGTTGGCTTGAACAGCATGACTGCGCCGCTCACTCCAGAACAGCTCGCCAATGTCGCAAGGAATTTGTGAGTACCCAAGTTATCTCTCTATTTAACATTTTTAAACAATCCATTTTATGATAGGATGGTCGCAAAGATGTTCTCGTTGGCCTCGTGTGGTCAGTTTGTTTTCTCATAACGTCATTCCTCCTGGTGGTGCTGACATTTCGGGAAGTCATGTTATTCTACGATATGGTGATCACGTTTGGACAAGAGGTTGAGCGGATTTGGATGAGAAAGTTCACAATGGTTACCGCGTTGTGGTTTCTGGTGCGTTTTTTTCTTGTCTTCCGGAGTGCGCTCGCGCGTTGAAAATTCTCGTACAAGAATCGGTATCTCTCGCCGTTGGGTTACATTGTGATCATTGTCTGTAAGTGGATTAATTCTTCTTAGAATGCTCATGTTCTGATGGCTTTCGGAAAATAGCATTTCATGACCCATCATGGAGCAAGGAGGTTTGCAACCGGTACATCCTATTTCCCGAGGCCTTAAAGATCGTAACCGCGTTTGTCATCGGAGGTGCGTTGGTCATTTCGAGTTTATAGTCGCAATAATTAATTCCTTTCATGATGAAGTGGTCTTCATCATGCGGATTTACGCTATTTATTCACGGCGTTTATCGGTTGTACTGTTTGTGGTATGTCTGTTGGCCGCAGAGCTAGCGGTGAAAATTGTACGTTTTGTGTTTCCAATCGAACACCATATCATTAACGATATTCATATTTGGTTCCCCCAGTGGGCATTCACCGATGGGACGAGTCTGGCTTTACCTGAAGGTTTGTTGGGACTCTCTTCATATTGGACACGAATTTGACTCCCGCATCGCAGGCCTTGTTGGGTGTATACTCGTTGGAAAACATCATAAGTGCGCACGCGATCTTTTATTTGTCTTGTGGATTGTAATGTACTCAAAGTTACGCAAATCCAGACGCTTTGTTTTCACATGGATTGCCGAACTCGTTTTCGGTATGATGCATCCATCTGAATCCAGAGTACAATGACATAACTCGTTTATTTTTGAACAATTCAGACTCTGTCGTATTCTTCTTGACACTCTGGCGTACTGTAATTCAGAACAGATCGTTGAAGGGAAACACTAGCTCGCTCATCAACCTGGTTTTACGGGATGGTAGGTATCTTCTGCTCGTGAATATCGGAGAACTGGCCTATTCACATAGTCTGATAGGCGTCATCTATTTTGGCGTCATTTTTGTCGCCAATCTTGTTACGGTTTTACTGTTTCTTGTGAGTGTATGCTTGTTCTTGTAGTAAGCTCAGTTAACGAACGCGAAATTTGCTCTTTCCAGTTTGCCACCGTGAGTTAGATATCCGCTGCTGCTGGTGTTCATTGAGTCTCTTATCCCTTCGTTAATAGCCGAATCTGAAAGCCGTAAACGCAAGCTTCAGTACCCTGTAAGCCATTTTGACCAGTTATATCTAACTTAATCTGATACACGCTCGGCTGTCTAGGATTACTAGCCTCATGGTTTCCCGCTTAATTCTCAACCTTCGCGGTGCCGCTGTCCATGGCGCAGTTATTGATAGCCAGGGACCGATAGCGATTACGATGGATACCCTGCCTTACGATACCCACGTAGAATGTAAGTGTTTTCCTTCGTCGGACACTAAGGTCCTTGATTTTGATTTTGATTCCGTTCGGTAAGGTGATGCTCCAGCCAGCTACCCGCAGATGCTTTTTGCGCTGCGGAGCGATCTCTCGAGGCATACTAAATGATAGATACCCGCTAAGCAAAAATAATAATCGTTTTTCAGTGCAACGAGGGAACCAAAACCATCGGTGGTCTTGTTCTCCTTGCCCAGGTTTTTCCGGCGTTGTGTCCTACTCGCAGGAACGGTGGCCCGGTTCCCTTTACGTGGTCATTTATGACTCGTTTGCGTTGGAAAAAAAGAAATGAGGAATAGGAGGAATAATTTTGAGCGGGGCTTTTCCTTCCGACTGACCGATTTCCAGTCCAGCGGCGGCTAGTGGCTTGCAATCTAATTTCGAGAAATCATCATTTGATCGATTAGCGCCCGCTTCAAGCGACGTGGTCATTCACGTTAACTTGTTTATCTTGTTGTACCGCTTTCGATTGATTCATTATCTTGTTGGCCTCCCCAAGTCACCATCATGTTTGCCGATTGGACGCGTTGCACTAGCCAAGGCGAAAGAACAAGAACTTGCGGGAGCGACAACCCTGTCTACTGGGGATCAGTACTAGTCTTCCTCGCTGAACCCCGGGGACTGTGCACCTCATCCCATTTGGGAGGGATCTAGATAACTTCATAGCAATGCGAGACTCATTCTGCACAAAAGGAACGTCAGGGGCTTATCGATCCGAAGGAATGCCTTGTTAATGACAATAGAACTGCAGAGGTTCCATTTGGTTTACGGGCGGCGTATTAACCAAGGCGAATGAATCTGACGGGGGAGCGACATTGCCCGCTATTCCTCTTTAAGTAAGTTTGTTGGACCACACAATAATGTAATGTTTCCTCGATGATTTCCGTGACAAGTTTCGACTCAATGCTTGAGAGCGTCGTTACTCCGATCCTCCGCGCTGACATAAGCGGGCGCTTATCTTCGTTACCGATCAGAAACGCCTTGTTTCACTAGGCTCGGAACAAGCCGCCTTGCCAGGATGCCGATGTGATTAGCGGCTACTCCGCTATTTGTTTGTACTGATCTTCAGCACATCCTGACAAGGGGCTTGTAACAAAGTACCCGATTCTGGGGGGTTGCTCATGGCCGACGCCTGCTCCAACCTTAGCACATCTCCCTTAGTTGTTGCAGGACGACTTGTTGTAGTACATGTCACGGAGGCTTTACACGACCCAGAATCGTAACGCGCTGTCAAATTATTGCGATACAGCTTCAATGATTTGCTATATTTGGGAAATTTATCTTTCATACCGGTTCCTCGTAACTCTTGATTCCCTCATGCTATATTTTTGGCCAGACAATACTTGAGGGCCTTTTCACATGTTCAGCCCAAAATAACTACTCAAATTCGTCTAGATCTTGTTATTTTGAGGTCAGAACGTCAAAACTGACCGTTCATCGGAAACATCAGTCCATCACGTGACCTTCAGGATCAAAGATATCTTGAGTCCCGATGAGCGTCGAAATCGATATCGCCTCCTTCCACACTCCCTCCCACATAGCTATCTCGCTGTATATTAATCCGTACTTAAGACGAGCGTCGTTGCGTACATGCAGCGTCCATGTGTTCGCCGCGCCGTATGTGACCGATGTGACAACCGCGCGTCACGGTCGTTGATCGTCGAGTACTGCCTCAATTGTGAGCCATCGCATTATCCTAAGCTCGTGAAAGTTCCTCAAGACAGAGGTATAACACTATAATATAC